>RBNI01002518.1:0-18263 GCA_003990745.1 Jimgerdemannia flammicorona | reverse complement strand
GGTATATCTGGCTATTTATACAGTTTCCGCAGCAAGGGTTGCTGGTTACTAAGCTGAGTGTTCACGTCATCTTGTTCGCGTCATCTGGTTAGGATATGATTCAGGTAGTACGTCTTGGCTTGTCACACTACATAGCAGCCCCAACCTTGTAATTTGCCTCTATTGAGCTGGCACGTTACAATACATTCGTGGTATATTACGTGTGACACGACAAACCTACAGCCAGAGTCACACATTAATTGAATTGAATTAGGGCCCATTAAACTGAATACTTGGGAGCTATTTTGGATTCACTTTACTAAGTCAAAGAAGGATCTGCATAACGTTTCCCATATTAATTTATTTATTTTAGTCTTATAGCATATAATTTTATGAATTTTTCATTCTTCTTATATATTACGTATGCTATTGAATTAATTTATGCCCATAAAATAATAATAGTTTTCTTCAATACAGCGGTTGATGGCGTAGTCTATGTGTTTAAGATCAAGGGTAATCTTACTTTTACATATGACAAGTCTTACCGAGGTGTTTACAACGTGTGCAAGGTATTCCTCGACATCCTTTCTTGTCCTTTGTGCATTCAAAGCACCGTTGTACGGGCGGTTCTTCCAATAACGTGGATGCGACAACGTCGTATGGAATCGGCCTGGGAATGAAAGTGGCTGAGGTTTCTGTCGGCGTCTGTTGGGTGAAATTCGTCGGCGTTGTGTGATTTATTGCATCGCCATTTAGGAAGTTGCCGGCGCATGCCTTCGAGGTGAAGTGAAATTCATCTGGTGGAAGGACACCATTGTAGTCCTTAAAGCCATCGTAATGCTCCGGCACGCCTTTCGCATCTAGGCAGTAAAGACACTCCGGGTCACAAGGAAGCATGACAGACGAGCTGAGTTCATTATCGTGGATCTTGAGAGAGGATATGAGTGAATCGTTGTCCATGTTTCGCTTTACAAAATTTAAGGCGACGAGGTTCCATTGTACGTGTCCAGCTATCCTTGTACGGAATGGGCCTGGGAATGAAAGCAGCTGAGGTTTCGGTGAGTATTTGTTGGGTGATATTCGCGCCTGGCTTCGACGTTGCGTGAGTAATTGTATCGCCATTTAGGAAGTCGTAGGCGAGGTCTTCCGAGGTGAAACGAAGTTGTACGGAAGTATAGAGACTCTGCAAGCCTCGGTCCAATACACCAGTTGAAGGGATATCCGTGCAGTCGGGAGTAGGTCCACTAGTTGAGACGCCGCTCGGCATTTTGTTGTCATACGGCTTCGAGTTCATATGGTCTTGAAAGGAACCCATATTCCCTTCTGGGGAAATATAATGTAAGCAGGTGTGACACCTTTCGGTACTACAAGAGCTGATGTCGTGGAGGGAGAGTATAGTTTTCCGGATTTTATGGTGTGTGAATCGTTGTCCATATTTTAATTTATAAAATTTAAGTCGACGAGGTTCCATTTTGTACGTAAGATTTTTCTGTCGGGTTATTTAATATTTGTCTGCGATATTATTGGAAGTATTCTGAGAAGGAATGCTCGACAATGCTATTTAGTCTCTTGACCAAAAAAAAAAAAATCGACGTGTTTCGCTAGTTATTTGACTTCGGGGATGTATGCGAACGGATAGGGTGAGAGCGATAAAGACGGGTTGTCATAATTTCCGGTGGTGCGTATTTACGCGTTTACGGAAGACGTTTGTGAGCGGAAACGATGGCTATACCAGTTAACGCGCGGTGATTTAAAATGTGTTTTCGAAATATTTTCGATATATAAATATATATCCCTTACTCTGGAATGCAGCCGAATTTTGCTGCAAAAAAAAACTGCTATAAAAATAATATAAAAGTCAAAAGAAAATCAAAAAAATTAAATTATGAACAAAAAAATTCAACTTTTCTAACTTTTTTCAAATTTTTTTTTTTTTTAATAAATATCAAGTCAAAAAAAAATTTAAAAATTTAAAAAAATTTTGCAGCCAAATTTGGCTGCATCGTATTACAGAATAAGGGATATATATGAAACGGGAATTCGATACTGAGGGAGCCAAGTAATAGTTCAACTTTCCTTCCGGATCAGAAATTCTTATTTCCATTGCTATACCTAAAATAATACAGAATTGCCAATACGGCTACGACGCCAGCGAACACGAGGTGTAACAAAAAGTTAGAGTTAATACACATATCTAATCATGAGAAATGGAACACCGTTATGCCATCACGCCTATTTCGTTTCAACTCGCATTTCCTGAACTGGAAGCGGATGATGTCACTGACGGAATGGGCTGTCATCGAAGGCCGAAATACCGATTAACGAATCGCGAATGCCGGAGAAGGCCGTTCCCAGGTGTTTGGAAATCGGTCATTACTACTATTGGAATGGAGCAGAAGTTTAAATCGAGTCTCCCGAACGTCATCATAATGCAGCTTTTATAATCGGATATGTGACGAGGAAATTACTAAAATTGTCGCGTTCAGCAAAAAGGCGAGACGGTAATACTCCGGTGTAATTCAAACAGGAACACTACAAAATGTCCATTTCTCCGTTTTCTCGTAAGCAGGCACGTTAATCGCTTTCATAATTAATTCTAGCAGGGCTTGTTTGGTTGCTGAGAGCAAAATCGCTACTGCAACGATCACGTGATCCCAGACACCGTAACACACTGACATGACACCGCAAGCACATGGTGTACTGACTCGTGCATGGTGTGGATGGGAACTATAACAAATGTGTGGGCAGTTGAGTGGCATTTCTGTTTGCAGGATATGTGACAAGGGATTAAATTTTTGGAGAGGCTTGGGTTTGGTGGACTTTCCAAAGAGATCATATTGCCTTAGGGCTTAGTGGATGAAGAGAGCTGTCAAGTTATGGGGTGGAGGGTGGGTGCCATTGATGCAGAAGGTCTGGGAGGTGAGGTTCTCCTATAGAGGATCTTTTGATGATTTATTATTAATAGTTGGATGGAGAGATAGTAGATACTTATAGTGGTTACATTGATAATGAGTAGCTTACAGTAGGATGGGTATTGGCAATATGGGTGGGGTTAGTGAAACACTGACAATATATATTCAAGAGTGAAAGACAGATGGTTTTGGGAGAAAGAGTAGCAAGGTGGGAAGGATTGATAGTGGATATTCTATCAGACTGATAGAGGGGGTGGAACCCTCAAGGGGGTTGCCATAGGTACCTGGTGAAAGGAATATGTGAGCAGAGTGGTGAATGAGTAGGGGTGGTTAATGATCTGGTAGTTTTTAAAATAGATGGGGTAGGGAGAAGAGGGTGTGTTTGGGTGGGATAGGGTGAGATTGGGTTGGAGCTATCAGTGTGGTATGAGGACCATGTGTTGGTCATAGATTAGTTAATAAAGGAGCCCAGTGCTTATAGTAAAAAAAAAAAAAGAAAAATAAAAATAAAAGGGGGAGATTTCCATGGTTTCATACCGCGCATTGTGATTGGCTGGATCGCGTATATACGCGATTTGGGCCTTTTCTATTTTTTTTACTATACTCCTCCTTTCTCCTAAACATTATAGCCGACAACACAAACCAATCTCCGTCGACGTCAAATCAAGTATAGATCCCACCACCGTATATTCCTCAAAATCAGACGCCGAGACGTCGTCCCCCATGTCAAAGCGCGCTCTCTAAGGCGCGTCACCAAATGCGATAAACGACAAAATCATAAACACGCGTCAGTCGCGGTCAAACGCGGAACTAACATCTTCAAAATACTCTACTGGGTCAACACGAACTCGGAAAACTTTGACCTGACCTTCCCAAAACGTACAAATCCGCAAGAGCTCGCAAAAATACCTGCTAGACTGGATGGCTCGCTAACAAACTGAAAACGACCACGCACGCCATGCATATTTGGTTTCAAACCCGGAGGTAAAACACGCAGAAGACGCAGATGGTTGATAACCACCTTAGCGCTTGCTGGGTTCAGATAGCAACAGGACAATTGTCATTTATGATGGTAAGTCTAACATGCGTGTGAATGGAGAAAGCAAGCGGGGCGGTGCGCGCGTACTCACAAACGGGTGTGGTTGTGTGTAATATTGCTTTTAGCAGCTGTATAACTCAAATTCAATATAATTTTTTCTCACACTTGTCTCCCATAATCTCTGCCACAAAGGTGCTCCGCCATCCAGACGGCGGCTTGGGATAGCACGGCCAACAGCTCGAACTCGGACGACAAGAACAATAAGTCTGACCCCTGCTGCGGCGTGCCTCCTTGCTCCCGCAAAACTTCTTTCAGAAGACGTGCTGTAAATTTTTGGGAGAAATGGCCTATGTGGTTACGTTGTCCGCCTCGATAATGGAATCAACATCAAACGTATGTCGCAGGCATTATTGTCCTTAGTCATCTGAGACTGACGCAGCCGCGGGGTCGTAAAAATTCCGGATCCTCGAGCTGCTTTAACGCATGACCACATCCGTCGTCGCAGTGCAGTCTTGCCTATCCTTCCCAACACGGTCAAGCCTAAATCCGGTTTCAAGGAAGAGTCATTTAAAGTTCGTTTTACAAACATTTATCTGCTTGAGCACCGCCAATTTTCCCATCGGGAGCGGTGACGGCTTTTTGCATGGCCAGCGCTACGGTTCTGATATTTTCGCTTGTGATGAACAAGGGCGCGGGAGTATAACTGGCGGCAGGGAAGATACCCTGAGACAAAGGAATGCCGCCGAGCAGCGTGCCGGTCAAGTAGGCAACATCGCAAACGATGAAGTTTGGTTGAAACCTGAGGACATGAGGTTGTAGCTGATGCTTCTGTTTTTAATTGAAACCCTGAGCATTGTAACAGGCGAGGTGTGCGAGAGGATGATGCGCGACACTTTAGTTGGCGAAAGGCGGGCGGCGAACAGTCTTTTGGATTCTAGTTCTCTTCGTCTGAGTCATCGTCACTGTCATCGTAACTGCCACACCATTCGGAGCGCTAGGCGGTATGTGATCGCAATTGGAATCGGGGGCGTCAATTTCGTAGTTTGGAGGGAGATGGATTTATGCTCAACTGCTTGATTTCTTATGTCGTCGGAGGGTGCGGTCTTCGTTGTGCCAGGAAGAGCGCACATGATATCATGGTCTTTGCATCGGCGCGTATGGTCATATTCAGTTAGTTTACGAGTCATTCTATTGCGGCAGGTGGGTTTTGGTAATATCGGTCTCATGATTGGCAAACAGATTGATGACGTAACTCTAAATATGCTGTGAATTGATCATGTGACCTTGCGGAAGCGATTTCGCAATTCCAGTTACCCAACAGCGTACAATCGTAAAAACGATTTTATGTGTCTGGTTACGAGAAAAGCGATGCGCAAGAATTTGGTAGCACTGCTGCGCGAATTAAATCCAATTATTATGGTTTCGAGAATTTTACTCATCGCATATACATTGATAAAAACGTTGCATTGCAAACAAAAATTGTATCAATGACAATTAGAAATTGGTTTGACAACTAAAAAATTGGATTGATAACGAAAATAAAATTATTTATTTTATTAACAGAGCACTTAAGCTTACATCACCCACTTAAGCTTATGCCACCCTCTTAAGTTTATGCCACTCAAGCCCCATAAAAATACATAAGTCATCATAAGCTGCATAACGTGTACCATCTAAGCAACACAAGTCATACTAGCTGTGTAAGCCGTGCAAGCTGTGCAAACTGTGGAACCCGTGCAACCCGTGCAAACCGCGCAAGCCGCAAGCCAATAGAAGCCATACAAGCCCTGCAAACTGTGCAACCCGTGCAAACCATGCAAACCGCGCAAACCGTGCAAACCATACAAGCCAACAGAAGCCATACAAGCAATGCAAACCATACAACCCATGCAAACCATGCAAACCGCGCAAACCGCACAAACCATACATGCCAACAGAAGCTGTACAAGCAGTGCCAACTGCAAACCATGCAAACCACTCAAACTGTACAAACCATACATACAAGCCAACAGAAGCCATACCAGCTGTGCAAACCGTACAACCTATGCTAACCATGCAAACCGCAAACCATACAAGCCAACAGAAGGCATACAAGCGTTGCAAACTGTGCAACACGTGCAAACCGTGCATACCACGCAAACTGTGCATACCATACAAGCCAACAGAAGTCATACAAGTCATGCAAACCGTGCAAACCATGCAAACCATGCAAACCGTGCAAACCGTGCAAACCATGCAAACCGTGCAAACCATGCAAACCGAGATACGGTTATACTTGCTGATCTCAAAATGTAATGTCATCTGGGTTGGATTGGCTGTGTTGAGCGTGAACGGCAGGCAGAATGTGTTCGAGAACTTAGAACGGAGGGGTGGGATGGAATTGCGAATGCTGTGCCAGAAGTGGTGAAGCGATGAGGGTATTGGGGAGAGAGATATGAAATTAGAAGAATGCTGAAAACTAGAGTGACGCTTTGGTGTCCGACTTTGGGAGGGTCGGAACAGAACGGGCTCAGACGAGAGACAGGAGGGGTATTCGGTCGAAGGAAGAACGTGAAGGGATTCGAACAATGTAAGGGAATTTGAACAAAGGATATGAAAGGAATTTTGACAAGGAAGAGCTGACTATAACAATCATCTTGATTAATTGAAGAAAATTGGGGAATATATTGAGTGAGAATCCATCATACCTTGGTAGAGAGGTAGAAAATCAGCAAATGGCAAGTATATCCCAGCCAAATCTCGGTAAAAGGCCACCATAGTTGATTTACCAGGTTTTAGATCTCCCTCATCATCACTCCACGCATTTATTTTGCACTCCCACCTGCCTCCATATTATATCTTTATTCCCACTACTTTTATTGCACGTTTGTGAACTGACTGATTGCACGTGAATACGCAATAAACCAAAATAATTTATATTCCCTTACTTAGATTTATCAGCAAATGGAAACTCGATGGTGGAAGGAAATCTCAGTAAACAGCAGCTTGACAGCAGAGGAAAAATCGCAGCAAGTGGAAACTTTGCAACAGAGGAAAATTGCAGCAAGAGGAAACTTGGCAGTCGAGGGAAATTGCGGCAAGCAGAAACTTGGCAGCGGCAGGGAATTGCAGCAAGAGGGATGGAAACTTGGCAGTGGAGAGAAATTGCAACAAGAGGGAATAGACGAAGAATTATGGACCTTTCACTTGGACCAAACAGTTGGCTCCACGTCTAAGCCACCAGGATGGTGAGCTTCTCAAGTTTTGGGGGCCACAAATATAGGCTCCAAGGAGCGCTGACAGGTGTACCTCATCCCTTAGGTATAGGAGTCTGACCTGGTCTTTTCGGTATAGCCATAGCTTCTAGTTTCAGCAAGTTACAAGGATTTCAAGAATTTCAGGGCAAGATGGGCAAAATGACACAGGCAAGACAGATAAGACGGGCAACACGGGTAACATGGGCAACACGGGCAAGATAGGCAAGACGGGCAAGATGGCAAGATGGGCGACATGGGTAAGACGGGCAAAACCAGCAAAACGACACAGGCAAGATGGGCAAGATGGGCAAGATGGGCAAAACGGGCAAAACGGGCAAGATGGGCAACACGGGCAAGATGGCAAGACGAGCGACATGGGCAAGATGAGTGACATGGGCAAGACGGGCAAAACGGGCAAAACGACACGGGCAAGACCGGCAAAATGGGCAAGATGGGCAACACGGGCAAGACGGGCAAGATGGGCAAGACAGGCAAGATGGGTAACACGGGCAAGACAGGCAAGATGGGCAAGACGGCAAGACAGGCGACATGGGCAAGATAGGCAAAATGGGCAAAACAACACAGGCAAGACAGGCAAGACGGGCAAGATGGGCAAGATAGGTAATACGGGTAACACGGGCAACATGGGCAAAATGGGCAAGATGGGCAAGATGGCAAGACAGGCAACATGGGCAAGATGGGCAAAATGGGCAAAACGACACAGGCAAGATGGGCAAAACGGGCAAAATAACACAGGCAAGATAGGCAAAATGGGCAAAACAGGCAAAACGGGCAAGACGGGCAAAATGGGCAAGACGGGCAAAATGGGCAAAATGAGCAAGACGGGCATAACGGGCAAAACGGGCAAGATGGGCAACATGGACAAGATGGCAAGATGGGCGACATGGGCAAGACGGGCAAAATGGGCAAAACGATATAGGCAAGACCGGCAAAATGGGCAAGATGGGCAACACGGGCAAGACAAGACGGGCGATATGGGCAAGACGGGCAAAACAGGCAAAACGACAGGCAAGACAGGCAAGACAGGCAAGACGGGCAGGATGGGTAACACGGGCAAGATGGGCAAGATGGGCAAGACAGCAAGATGGGTGACATGGGCAAGACGGGCAAGACGGGCAAGATGGGCAAGATGGGCAAGACAGGTAATATAGGGGGGACAATGGTGACACCCACCCTGGGGACTCTATCCTACCCACCACTTTGTCAGTATATTGTCCATCAATCCCTCTCATCTTAATAATCTCTTCTATAAACTCAGCTATTATCTCTCTTCAAAAATAAAGAGTTAATGTCCAGCTAACTCTATCCATACAGCTAAAACTCATCCTATAGTGAGTTATTCATTACTCATCCCCTCCACCAACCTATCTCTCAAATCTTCCCAGTGATCTCTCTTCCCATCTGGTCTCCTCTGTACCCCCAGCTGATCTCTTATCACTATCCAAAAGTCTCTTAGAATCTCACACTCTCTCAGTCAATATTCTGGTATCTATACAAATCCCCTAACTTGTTTTATATTGTAGCATACTTCACATTCCAGCAGACCACCATCCACCAGATTTCTAGAACAAAAATTCAACATGATATTCTTTCATAGCATCCACCACTATACTATCTAGTACTTGGAAGAAAGCTACCTCTGTATCTCAGTACTCTATATCCAGACTCTTGCCCAATCCCACTTCTCACCAATCCTCACTACTTGCCAACTACTTGGCCAAAGATCCTGACCAAGTCCCCTCTGACACTTTACACTATCACTAATATCAAACTCAATAAGAAGAATACTCCCTAGAAGAAGTCTGTTCTATCTCTATATAGCTGGTCTCTATATTCTCTCTTCTTCATTGCTATGCCAATGCAAGCCTATATAGTATGCTCCATTGGCTACCCACCACCAGAAGCCTTTATACCACAGCTAATGGCTTTCAACCAGGTCCATCAGAGAAAACAAATCTCCTGAAGACTCTTTTGAGGAGAATCTCATCTCCCACACCTTCTGCATCAACAGCACCTATCCCCCTCTCCTCAGTTCTATAGCCTGCTTTAACCACTAAGCCCTCAAGCAGTACAGTCTCTTAGAAAAGTCCACCAGACTCAGCCCTTCTCAAACTATTGATATTGAAAGAGTATTTCAACTGATCTGAGACTACCTCTCAGCTCAAATCTAATCTCTAGCCAGCTTCATTAGTCTCTTTACCACCTAAGCTAGAAAGTCCAAATGATAGGCAATATATTATAGCTTAGAGAACCAGTAGACATTCAGAATCATTACTTGGTCTGTCAGGAAGATATGGTAACCTCTCTAGCCTCAAAGTGCCTCTCTTCAGATAACCACTCTTCTCTTCCACCACACTTATAGTAAGACCAATTCATACACCAAAAGGAAGATACCCAGATACCTTACTGCTTCTCCTGCTGGGACAATTGTTCCAATAACATTCTCTCTCAATAACCCATTCTCCAGCACTATTATCTCACACTTATGCTAGTTGAGTTTTGCTCCAGAGTATGTCTTGTACCATTCTACAGTCTCTTTAAGAGCCTCAATATCTGCCACTGATCTAAGTCCAACCACTATATCATCTGCAAAGGCTCTCACCTTCTACACCACATTATAGATAGTGAGCTCTGCTACCTTCTGCTGAATTCTATCTATTAAAGATTTCAATAAAAGAACATATAGAATAGAAGACAGTAGATCCTCCTGAAGAACTCCTCTCTCCAAGGGAAATGCTATACTCTGGTGACTATTATACATCAATGCTGCCCTACTATCCTCCAACAGATTCAATATAGAAGTTTGAAATAGTAGTAGGACTCCTATTCTATCCAGTACCTTGCCCAGCTACACCTGCTGAACATGGTCATAGGCCTTCTTCTGATCTAGAAAGACCAGTCTCCCATCTAATCCACTAGCCCTTGCCCCTTCAATAACACTATGGATCTATGCCATCCTGTCTCTTTTTTTTTTTTTTTTTTTTTTTTATAGTTACTTAAACTCTGCCATTTATTACTAGTCTATTAATAAGTTTACAGTATCTCCTCTCACTACCTAATCCCTATAGGAGAGCCTCTTCCTACATTATCCCAAATAAAGACCACTTTCTCACTCACTACTCCCACCCTCTCCCTACTCTGCCTATAGATTTTCTCTACTAAGTGATCCCTGCAACCTCCAACCAAGCCACCAGCCTATCAAGGTGTCTTCCATAAGGCTATGCTAATACAACAACTGGTCCCTTAAGCCCAGTCTCCTTCTATCTTCAAAAACAAATAGCCAGTAACTGGTCAGCCCCATCCAAATTGCTAAAACCCAGCCTAAGGTAAGCTACTCCTTTCCCACCTCTCCCACCAGTCTATCCCTCAAATTCTTCCACTGATCCCATTCACCATCTCTCCTACACCCTACCTCCAAACAATCCTCAACAGTCCACCAAAAGTCACTAAGTACCTCACACTCTCCTAGCCAATGTTCAGGCATCTGTATGTATCTCTCTTCCTGCTCTACATTGTAGTACTCCTCACAGTCAAAGCAACCCCCCTCGATAAGGTAACTTGAGCAGAAGTTAAGTATTATATTCTTTCTCAGTATATACCACCAGACCACCCAGTACTTCAGCAGCATCCACCTCCTTACCTCAGTACTCTAGGCCTACATACTATGCCAGTTCCACTCTTCTCTAATACCCACTCCCTGCTATCTGCTGGGCCACAGATCCTGGCTTTGTCCTCTTTAGCAGTCTATCCCATCACTAATGTCAAACTCAATTAGAGGAACACTTTTCAGCAACACTCAGTCCTATCTCTACATCACCAGGTCCCAAGCTACCTCCCCTTCATTATCTTGTCAATGAATTCCAATATGGTGCACCCCCTCTACTACTCCCTACTAGAAGTCTTTGTATTGTAATTTTGCAGTATTCCGAAGCCCAACCAATGATAGGAGATCTCTTATCAAGTCTCTTAGTGAGGACCTCATCTCCCAGATCTTTTGCAATAAGGGGACCCAATCACCCCCTCTCAACTCCACTGCTCTCTTTAACTACCAAGCTCTCAAGCAGTATAGCCTCTTCAGAAAGTCAACCAGCCCAAGTCCTCCTCTTGCTACTAGTAAGGATAAGACCTCCCAACTGATCTGACTCTTTCTTCCAGCCCAGATCCACTCCTTGGCCAGCTTCATCAATTGCTTCATCACCCAGACTGGGAAGTCCAGATGATACACCAGATACTACAACTTTGGCAGCCAATAGATATTCAAAATTGAGATATGCCCTGCTAGAGATAAGTGATAACCCCCCCAGCTCCACAGGGCCCCCAGATTCCAACCCTCTGCTCCCACCAAAGTCTAGATAATGCCAACCCATATACTGATAAATAAATATCCAAGTACTGTACTACCTCACTAGTAGAGATGATTATTCCAATAACATTCCCTCCTATCAGGCTATTACCTAATACCATTGTTTCATACTTGTGCTAATTGAGTTTAGTTCCAGAGTTCTCCTCATACCATTTTACCACCTCCTTGAGCTCCTCAATATTAGCAATAGACCCCAGGCTGACCACCATATCATCTGCAAAGGCTCCAACTTTTCACCCAATTCCAAAGATAGAGAGCCTCACTATCCTTTGCCTGATTTTATCCATTAGGGGTTCTAGAGAAAGAGTATATAGAATGGGGGACAGTGGGTCTCTCTGGGGTACACCTCTACCTAGGAGAAACAATACCCCTCTATGTTTATTACATATGAACACAGCCCTACTTCCTTCCAGTAGGCTGATCATTGCTGACTGGAACTGGTGTGGTACTCTAGTCCTATCTAATACTTTCACTAGCCAGACTTATTGCACCTAGTCATAAGCCTTCTCCTGGTCCAAGAAGACCAGTCACCCATCTAGTCCACAAGTTCATACACCTTCAATAACTCCATGTACTCAGGCTATGCCATCTCTAATGAGCCAGCCTCCCACAAAGTCCCTCTGCTCAATACCCAAGACTTGCTGGGTCACCTTCTGTAGTCTCATGACCATCACCTTAGTTACCAACTTTCTGTCTATGTCCAGCAGTATAATCGGCCACCAGTTCTTCCAGTTCTCTCACCTTTCTTTATTCTTATAGAGTAATATCACCAGCTCCAGATCCTACTCCCCCACCCATCTCTCTGTCTGTAGTATAAAATCACACAATGCTGTCATCTTACTCAGTACTCCTGAGACTCTCACTATCTTCTTTCAGAAGTCCCAGGGCAGACCATTCTCCCCAGGTACTGTACCTGAGGTTGTCGCAGCAAGAACCTGGTAGATCTCTTCCTCTTATACTGGCAATACTAAGTCACCCAGCCCATCTACTTGTGGAGGGTGCCAATCCTCCAATGTCAAGTCAATGGCAGTAGCATCTGCCCCACCCTCCTTCTCACTCCACAATCTACTCCATCACTTCTTTAATGAATCAAGAATATCCTATATACCATATACTAGTATACCATCAGAGTCAAGTACCCCCTCCCACTTTTGCTGTACCCTTCTTACCTGAAGAGCCCTTATGAGATACTTAGAGAGCCTCTCCTCTTCCTCTAAACCCTGCCAACAAAGCTGTGCTGCCAAGCTCTGCACCCTTGCTTCCTCCTCTTCCTACAGCACCTGTTGTAATTCTCTAACCTCTATTTTTGCCCTTATTAATCTCCAATCCTCTCTCCCCTCCAATGTCACTAGCTCTGCCTAATCCTCCAAGAGTCTAGTTAGTCTAATAGAAGCCCATCTCACCCATCACCTCTTCTACTTCCCAGCCTCCTTACCAGCCTCACTCCAGTAGGCCTGGCCATCTCTTTCATCCTCATCTACTAAACACTAACTGGGGCACCTTCCTACCTCCAGCTCTCCACCCTCAGTTGAATATCTTCAGCCCACTCATCCCACCAGATCCTATCATCTAATAAAGAGAAATTGAGGCACTAATGTCCAGGCCCATCCCCACTCTCCCCAAAATACTCCTGCTCTAATAATCCTCAATAATCTGACCAAGGATACCATTCCACCTCCAGCAACTTTCAAATATCCAAGCTCCAGCAGCTGGCTATTAATATTCAGTCAATCTTCATCTCCAGGCCCCCTGCTCAGTATGTGTATACTCTCCTATCCCCCCAATACTCTCTATCAGCATCTACTAGAGTACTTAGCCTTTCTATATTCTCTCATGCTGTCAGCCCTCCACTCTTACTCTCAACTCTCTGTCCTCCATCTGTTCTATCTAATAATATATCCTGGACTATATTGATGTCTCCACCAAGCATATCCACCCCAGTCTCTGCAAGAACCCCACTCTCCTAGAGATCCTTCACCCAATCTACATGCTCACTCTATATAGCAGAGCAGTAACAGGAGTCCACTGTGACTGGCTCTCAACCTGTATATATCCACTCTCCCCAGACCAATCTATCCCCCCAGCTTCTTATATCTCATATCTCCCCTCTGCCTTTCTGGACCAGAATCCCAACCTTGCCCTTTCAAACTATCTCACCCCCCTATTCCTTTGTCTACTCCAGCCTATCCAAATCATCCTCACACCTGATATCCTGTAAGAGGAAGAGATCAGCCTCCAATTCCTTTAGCTAAGTAAAAATGTTCCTATGTTGAGAAGTGCCCTGTAACCCATTCATATTCAAAGAGAAATATTAGTTATACTATTCATAATGAAATATGGTGTGTTATCCAGTCTATCCCTACTGCTCCATGTTTATCTCTTTCTATACCATATCTAGATTATATTCTGCAGCCACTGTCTCCTCTTCAGCTCTCTGAGCCTCCAATCCAGCCAATAGCTCATTCATCTCCCCATCTGTCTTCTCCTCAAACTCCTCTCAGTACTCCAGGCAGACCTCCTGCCAGAGCTGTAATTTATGATGCTTGGTCCAGCAGTATTTAGCCCTCTCACCAGCAATATCTGCCAGCTCCACCTCCTGCTCCTTATCCACCTTATACCCTTCCTCCTCCAGATATACTGTAAGAATTTCTGCCTTCAATGCCAACTTCACTCCATTCCCCTACAGGATCTCCACCCAATGCTCATTGCTCATTACTCTCAAGTCCATCCCCCCAACTCTTCAGCCATCAGGTTATTCATCATCCTGCACATCCAAAGTAGGTTCCCCACCTCCTTCCCTCCAGGAGTTGCCAGTCTCCCTCTATCCAATATTGTGGTGTCAGCCCCAGCACTTGTAGACTCATTCCATACCTCTGGAACATCCACTAGTTCCTCCTCTCTAACCACCACCACTTGTCCCCCATTTGTCATCTTGAGAACTCCAAATTGCACTCACTGGGCTCCCCACATTGACACATTCTCCACCACTCTGCTTTGGGAAGTCAGACCTCACCTGATAAGAGAAGTAAGAGTAGGCAATCCCTCTCAGACCTCCTCCTAGATCTCAAATATATCATCAGTATATGGATCATTGCCAGTCACCTTCTTGTCCTCTTCTGTTTCCTTTCCTATACTCCTACCACTCTCACCAGCCCAGATACTCACTTTGGCCTCCCCCACCTCCACCATTCTACCTGTATCCTTCTGTGGTCTACCTTCTAGCTTAGCCAGCAGCTCTTTCTGCCACTTTCATCCCTGAGCTCTTTCCCACTACCTCTTGTCCACTTAAATCCACTTTCCATCTACTATCTCCAAGTATATTGACTCTACAAAAGCCTTCCAAGCCTTCACCTGCTGCTCCACAGTACCACTCAGCTCTTTCAGTACTTCTAATAAGTCCTCTTCCTCCTTCTCACTCCCCTTCACCCTCATCATCTTACACAAGATTGCCCCCCAGACCATCACCAAAGGCCAGTCTCTTGCCTTCTCAGTAGCTTTTTTCCCTGCCAGCTGAATCCATATATCAATATCCCCAGTTCTGAGTAAGGTCTCTTTCCAGACTGTAATATTTTAGCATAGTTTATTTCTTTTCTCTGTCTTTCCTGAATATTCTATAACCTTCCAGTACTTTCTGAATGCTTAGAAATCCTTTCTTGGCACTGAGTATCCTCTAGTACTTATTTAGCTAGTCACTGATTGTCCTGGAAACTTATAGAACTTTATTTGTCATCATTTGTCATCTTTGCTGAGAACTTTCCTCTTGGCATTTTCCTTTGATTTCTCAGATCCTTCTGGATCCTTCTTTCAGATCTTGTATAAATATCCCCTTTGTTCTCATAAATAAAGTCTCAGAATATTTTCTCTCAGAAATCCTTCGAAGAACACTTGAATCCTTAGTATCTCTTCGAGCTACTTAGGATCACCAGAACTAGTTGCTTCCTTATTTAGAAACTAGAACCGTTACACTTGGTAGCAGCAGTTAAGTTACACCTAGCCTTATCAAGACACCTCTCAAGATATCAGTCACAACACTATGGAGGACAATAGGTGGAATCCTTCATACAGTACCTATGGTCTAGACAATGCCTCTTACCATCAGCAAGAAGAAGAGGAACACCGGGCGACTCTCTCCTGTACAATTCACGTTACACAAAACTTCAAGCAATAGTTTTCGACACAACTAGGAGATAAGGTACTATTGACATGTCTTCGAACAAGTGTTCTGATGGGCGTACTGGGTCAGAGGGTGCGGGGGCCTTTGGCTGGCAGAAAGTGGGGAGGAGTTATGGTCTGGGGATAGGGGCCTTTGGAGGGTCGAAGGGCAGCGAGGGTTCTGAAGGAGGGCCGGTGTCAGGTGGGAATGGAGGGTGGACTGGCCCTGCAAGCTTTGCTGACAAGGTGAAGGAGAGTGGATGGCCAGTTAGCGACAGGGCTGATGGTACTGTGGGGAAGGGCAAGGCAAGCCTTGGGAGGATGGGAGGTCCTCAGGCTGTGGGTATATGCATAGGGTCTGGAGGTATTATGGCTGGGGGCAGGACTGCTGATGGAGGTGTGACAGGGAATCAAGAAAAAAAAAGAGATGTGATGGCTGATGGTGGAGTAGGGCTGGGGCTACCGATTCGGAAGGGGGACCTGGCTGATGGTGTGACGGGACTGGTGGTGGCACCATTACTCAAGAAGTCAGTTTCAGAGTTCGCAGCTACCTTGTGTTTCTGGGGCTTGGCAGTGACGGCCAGGATGGTTCTGGGGCTTATCTCGCAGCAGGTAGCTGGGGCAGCCTCAGTGAAGTTCCTGAAGGGGCTGGAGGAGGTAGAGGTGGGCTTTGAGGAGGTGGGCCCACTGGATGAGGCAATGAAGACTGGAGTCGTGGTTAGTGAAGTGGCAGTCCCCATGGTGAGGTGCCTCAGGTGGGACCCCAGGGTGGTACAACTGCTAGTCAAAGGGGTACTGATGGTGACAAAGGTTGAGACTAGGAGGAGGGTTGAGGAGGTGGTAGCCAAGTATGGTGATGTTGTGGATATTGGATTCAGGGTATGGGAGGGGACAACAATCAGGACAGGTGACATGGATGTCAGGATTAGGCTGGCAGGGCAGGAGGCCATGGGAAAGGCAAGTGACTGGCCCTCGGTGTTGATGTGGGGTGCTGTCGTCTGTAGGATATCGAGGGTGAAGAGGAGTGAAGAGGAGGAGGAGGACTTGTTGGAGGCACTGGAGGAGTTGAGTGGTGCAGTGGAATGGAGGGCAAAGGCCTGGAAGCTCTTCAAGGAGTCAACATATTTGGAGGTTGTGGAGGGGAAGTATATCCACATGGATAAGGGGCAGTGGGAGTGGGCACAGGAGTGTAGGAGGCAGAGGGAGCTTCTGGCGAGTATGATGGTAGAGGCAAAGATAAAGGCAGTTGGAGTTGAGGTATCTGGGGGTGTCGATGCCAGTGTCTAGGCTGGTATTGGAGGAGGGGAGGTGGAGGCAGGCAAGGAAGAGGCTGGGAAGGTACTGGCCAAGGACTCCTATGCCAATGACACATTTGAGGTCTGGGAATAGGAATTGGATGCCACTCCCTCTCCTCTCATCAGGAGGGGCCCAGCGGTGAAGAGAAGGACAACAGAGGATGTGGTGATGAAGGGGGCCCAGCGGGTGCACTTTGGGGTCCCGGATATAGAGAAAGGGGGCCAGGTAGTGGTGGCTGGTAAGGATGAGCTGGTGGATGTCCCTGAGGAGGGATGGGATGAGGCCGCCAGTGTAGGTATGGATACCACGATGTTGGATGCTGGACAGCCAGCGACCCCAGGAGAGAAGGAGGTGGGGAATTTGCTGTGGATGAGCAAGGTGATGGATAACCTTGCAGCGGATACATTGGGAGAGGTGGACCTGCGGGCAATGCCTGAGGAGCATTGGGAATGGATTCTGTATGGCGAAGGTGTGGTGGAGGCGCTGAGGGGGGAGATTCTTACGATCTTCCTAGAGGAGGAGGGTTATGAGGTCGATGAGGTGAGGAAGGCAGAGCTAGCAGTGGTTGCAGGTGAGAGGGCAGCCTACTGTTGGGCAGAGCATCATGGTTTGCAGTTCTGGAGGGAGGCTTGTCTAGAGTATAGGGAGGACTTTGAGGAGAGAGAAGATGGGGCAATGGTAGAACTTCTGGAGGGGCTGGAGGCACGGGAAGCTGGGGAAAGGGAACGAGCTGCTGAACATAAATTGGACTTAGTACAGGAGGAGCAGAATGCGGACTTGTAGAGAATGGGATCATTATCTAACATTATTCCTATAAACAGTACAACTACCATTTTCTCTTTGAATGTGAATGGGTTGCGAGGATCTGGACAGTGTAAGAACATTTTTACTTGGCTCAAGGAATTGGAGGCAGACCTCTTTTTAATACAGGATGTGAGGTGTGAGGATGAGGATAATAGGGTAGAGTGGACTAGGGAATGGGGTGGGGCCGCTGCTTGGTTTGGGAAAGTGGTGATTCTGGTGAGGAAGGATAGAGGGGACTTGGTGAGTATCAGGAGCTGGGGTGATTGCTTGGTCTGGGGAGATTGGCAGAGGCCGGGGTGGGAGTTAGTGAGAGTTGGCTCTTACTACTGCCCTGCAGTTAGGGGTGAGAGAACTGCATGGATCGAGGAGCTGATGGAGGAGGGTATTCTCTTGGAGGAAGGGGTTGATGTTCTGGGGGGGGACTTTAATATGGTTTGGGACCAGCATCTAGACAGGACTGA
>RBNI01002517.1:0-18264 GCA_003990745.1 Jimgerdemannia flammicorona | reverse complement strand
TCTTCCCAGTCCTCCAATCCCCCACTCCTTCCTGCTATACCCTGTCCCCCATCAGTTCTGTCCAGTCTACTCTCCTGTACCATATTAAAATCACCCCCCAGACAATCTACCCCAGCCTCAACTAAGAGCCCAGAATCCCACAGATCTCCAATCCATGCCACTCGGGTCCCCCTCTCAGCCGGGCAGTAACAAGATCCCACCACAATTGAGTTCCATCCAGGCCTCCGCCATGTCCCCCACACTAATCTACTACCCCAATGTCCAATGTCCACAATGTCCCCTTTCCCCTTCCTAACCAGGATTCCCACTTTACTCTACCAAACTGCCTCCCTACCCCACTCTCTTATCCATTTCAGTCCATCTTCCTCCCCCTCACACTGTACATCTTGAAGTAAGAAGAGATCTGCCTCCAGTTTCTTCAGCCATCCAAAAATCGTACATCACCTCCCAGTCCCTCTAAGCCTATTGATGTTCAAAGAAAAAATGTTGGTTGTACTATTCATAGTTGAATATTTGAGAGTATTAATATTCCTACATCTACAATTCCATGCTCACTTCCTCTCCAGCCAGGTCCAGGTTCCATTCTGCCGCAATCTCATCTTCAACATTTTGCTGTTCATCCAGAGCTGCCAACAATTCCACACAGTCCTCACCATCCACTATCTCCATTGATGCCCAGTGCTCCTCGCACACCACCTGCCACTTTTCCAGTCCCTTTCGTGGCCCCCACAGATAAGCTGCCCTTTCATTAGCAATACTCAAAAGCGTGGCCTCTCTTGCCTCAGTGACCTCATACTCCTCCACCTCCAGAAGAGCTGCCATCATCTCATCTCTCAACTTCCTCACAACCTCCTCCCCTTGCAGCACTCACCCTCAGAATTCCTCACTGATCACCCAGAAGTCAATCTCTCCCAGTTCCTCAGCTGCCACATTTTGCAGTGCCCTCAACAGCCACTTCTCCCCCCCAACCACCTCTGCTGCTGGTGCCAAATCTGTCTCTCCCTCCTTCCTCTCCTCAGTTCGCACAGACTCATCCCAACCATCCTCTGACACATCCTCCAACTCCCCCTCTCCTACCTCAGGAACACTATACTGGATCTGATTATCATCCGCCATCGCTATATCCACTACCACCTCCTCTGGCCCCTGTCCCCCATTCTCTTTCATCTTCCCTCCTTACTGTCTGGCCTCTGCTCAAATGCAAGTACTTGCTCCAGCACCCTCCTCCATAGCCCCCACACTTTGTCCCCCATCCAAACTGGCCAGCATATCCTTCTGCAGCTGTCTCCCCTTTGCCTTCTCCCAGAGCACCTTGTCCATTCGCACCTTCCTGCCCTCGATCACCTCCACTACCATCCTAGCCTCATAAGCCCTCCAAGCCTTTTGCCTCCTCTCCACAGCCCCCGCTAGGTCCTCAAGTGCCTCCAGCAGGTCCTCCTCTTCTTCCTCTGACCCCTTCACCCTCGAAACCTTGCACTCCACCAGGCCCCACTTCAGTGCCACCAGCCAGTCCCTAGCCTTCCTGGTATTCTCCATCCCAAATAGCCTTAGCCAGTCATCCACATCTCCTGTCCTGAGCTCAGTCCCCTCCCATACCCTGAACCCAATGTTGACCACCTCACCGTACTCCTTCACCACATCCATGACCAGCCTCCTCGCCTCCTCCTTCTTCACTGTCAGCAAGTCTGCAATCACCAGATAAACCACTTGGGAATCCCAGTACATATACCTCGCTATTGGCACTGAAATCCCTCCAACCACCACACCCTTCTCCACCACCTAATAGCAAACCCTCCTCTTCAAACCCCACCTTGACTGCCTCCAGCTTCTTCAAAAACTTAACTGAGGCTGCACCCTTCATCTCGCTCGCCAATAGCCCCAGCACCATCTTCGCCATCACTGCCAAGCCATGGAAGCACAATGTGACAGTGAATTCTGATCTCAATTTCTTGAGTAACAGGGCTGTCACTAGGCCCGTTATACCATCTGCCAGGTCCCCAGGTCTCACACCACTCTCCTGTCTAGGTCCTCCATCAGCCATCATATCTGGATTTTTTTCCAGATTGCCCATCACACCACCATCAGCAGTCACTGCCCCAGCCACTACACCTCCAGCCCCACTATGCTGTCCCCCCAGAGGAGAGGCCTCCTTGCTACTTGTGGTAGCAGTCGCCTTCTCCAGTTCCAGCCAGCCATCTAGCCCAGTTGCCTGCTTTCCCATCCTAACTTTATCAGCAAAGGTCATCCTCCCTCCCCCATGTGGCCTTGCACCTCCTCTGCCACCACCCCTGGCCCCACATCCCCTCATCGAAGCACTTGGCATGCCAATACCAGCACCTTGACCCCCCTCCACATGTTGCCAGTCAAAGGCACTGGGGTCCCCCTGCCCAGTATGCTCACCAGAATGCATGTTGCTCGCCATCTTGATAGCACCAATACTTGAAGACATTGTTGAAAAGTGTTGTCTGAGTCTTGTGTCACCCGAATGGTACTGGTGAAAGATATCATCTGATCCATTGGTAACTCAGGCCACATTTACTATCATTACTCAAGGTACTCTTCTTGACTTTGATGGGCCTCATTAATACTTACTGTTCTATCATCATTACTCTACTCTGGACCACCCAGAGGTGATTATGTCTGATATCAAGTAGGAGGTGACTGCTGATAGGATTTGTAGCCTGTTTCCATCTCCTCTATGAAAACTTCTACCCATCTCCTCTTGGTATCATTGCAAAAAGGAATTCTAGTAATATATGGCATCATATTCACAACCTCTCTTGGCCTCATTATGGTGATTTCATTAATACTGATATTGATATCAATACCTTTTGGCTTTTCTATATTAAGTTTAATAAGGCTTTGGATTTAGTTAACCATTTTGGCCAGAATGTTCTATTGAAGATCAATTTTGCTAATGTATATGATCATATACTCATCCATCTCATAGATTGGTATTTACTGGTCCAGTCAGTTTACTTCAATCAGTTTTCATCTTTTGGTACATCTTCATTACTATTTCTTTTCAACTTTTTTATGGAACTTCTTACATAGATTACTCACTATCATGACATATATATGCTCATTCACTGTATTAATGACTTTCTTCTTCTCTTGCCACCATCTTGTACATCTGTAATTACTGATCTATATTTACTCTTTATCATCTATCTCTATCTTGACTAATTAATTCAAAAGTACAAGGTTGAAGATCTGACCACCTCACTCATTTTTCTGAGCATTATACTAGATACAATAGCTATGGAAGCCTGCTTACCTCCTGGCAAGCTTAGTATGCTGCTTGCCATTCTTCAACAGTAGTTTTCATATATACTCTCAACTGCAGTGTCTTATTGGCTCCTTGGTATTTATATGTAAAATTATTCTGCTCAGCCACCCATTCTTCAGCAGTTTATTGACCTTCTTTTGGGCAATACCTCATTCTATATCTCACTAGATGAGGAGTTCCATGTGGACATTCAATGGTGGCTAAAACTCCTATCCTACTGAAATAATATTTTCATCATATATACAGTATCATGGTTCTTTAACCTAATATATATTTATAGACAGACACCAGTAGTGCTCAAGGCTTTTGTATACACTTTAACAGTAAATGGTTCTCTGCTCTCTGGCCTTCTGATATATCCTTACATAATATTTAGTTCAAGAAACTTTATGCCATAGTCACTGCCACTACTACCTGGAGTATTCAATGGCATTTTTGATATATATTGCTTCATACTGATAAACAAGCAGTCATTACCATCATTAACTCAGACTTCTTATATAACCTCCTTCTGCTGGAACTTCTCTGCCAGATTTATTTTATAATAGTACAATATACTTTTCAACTTTATACCACATTCATATCAATGTCTGATAATGGTATTACTGATGCTCTATCTTACACTGACCTTTCTTATTTCTATAATCTTACCCCCTATACTCAGATATATCCAACTGTGATTGATATTGTTTACACTCTGCACTTCCACTAATCATTATCTTCTTTTTGTAGTTTGGACTAGCAAAAACATTGTGCTGCTCATATTCCTTGAATCAATACAGCTTCCTCCAATTCTGTACTCTCTACAGTAATAATTATGTCTCCAGTAGCCCCCTGCTCATATCCAAACTAATGCTAATGCAGTGAGTTTGCAGTTTGGTATTATATCAGCTTCAATTATCTATTATCATATACTATCTCTCCACTATTCAGTCTCTTCATATTAACTCTAGCTTTGCCAATCCATTTATTAGTCGTTACCAACTTTCACAGATAATGTATAGTGTATGGGCACCTTTCACCAGTAACATTCAGGTGACACAAGACTCGAGCAATACCTTCGATAACATTTTTGGTGAAAGGTAACTAGCAACATGGAGAGTAATGACCATACTGGTGTGCATACTAGGTCGGGTGGATCTAGGGCCTTTGACTGGCAGCAGGTGGGAAGGGGTTATGGTCTGGCAATGGGGGCCTTTGGAGGACCAAAGACTGGGGAAGGCTCTGGAGGGGGGCCGGTGTCTGGTGGCAATGGGAGAAGATCTGGTCTCCCAAGTTTCACAGACAAGGTGAAGGGGAGTGGGTGGCAGGTGGGTAGTAGGGCTGGTGGTGCTGAGGGAAAGGGCAAGGCAAGCCTTGGGAGGGGGGGTGGTGCTCCAGCTGGGAGTGCTGGTGTAGGGGCTGGAGGTGCGGTGGCTGGGGGTGTGACTGTTGATGGGAGTGTGATAGGGAATCAGGAAAAAAAAAGAGATGTGACGGCTGATGGCAAGGTGGGGCAGGGGTTCCCGATGCAGAAGGGGGACCTGACAGATGGTGTAACAGGGCTGGCAGTGGCACCATTACTCAGGAAGTCAATCTCAGAGTTTGCGGTGACCTTGTGCTTCTGGGGCTTGGCAGTGATGGCAAGGATGGTCTTGGGGCTTATTTCGAAGCAGGTGGCTGGGGTGGCTTCAGTGAAGTTCTTGAAGGGTCTGGAGGGGGTCGAGGTGGGCTTTGAGGAGGCCAGTCCACTGGATGAGGCACTGAAGACTGGAGTCATGGTTGGGGAGGTAGTGGTCCCCATGGTGCGGTGCTTGTGATGGGACCCTAGGGTGGTACAGCTTCTGGTGAAGGGGGTGCCCATAGTGACCAAGGAGGAGACTAGGAAGAGGGTGGAGGAGGTGATGATTGAGTATGGTGATATGATGGACATCAGCTTTCAGATGTGGGAGGGGACAATGATCAGGACAGGTGACATTGATGTCAGGATTCGGCTGGCAGGAAAGGAGGCCACGGGGAAGACAAGTGACTGGCCCTCAGTGCTGATGTGGGGGGCCATTGTCTGCAAGATGTCGAGGGTGAAAGGGAGTGAAGAGGAGGAGGAGGACTTGTTGGAGGTGCTGGAGGAGTTGAGTGGTGCTGTGGAGAGGAGGGTGAAGGCCTGGAAACTGTATGAGGAGTCGACGCATCTGGAGGTTATGGACGGGAAGTATATCTGTATGGATAAGAAGCAGTGGGAGCAGGTCCAGGGTCGCAAGAGGCAGAGGGAGCTGTTGGCGAGTATGACAGGAGGGGTGAAGAAAAAGTCAGTTGAAGCTGAGGATGATGGAGGTATGAAGGCCAGTGTTTGGACTGGTAAAGGAGGAGAGGTGGTGGAGGTGAAGGAGGCAGGGACTGGATGGATGCAGGCCAAGAACCCATTTGCAGATGGTACCTTCAAAGTGTGGGAGCCGGAGTTGGATGCCACCCCCCCCCACTTATCAGGAGGGGCCCAGTTGGGAAAGAGAGGGGCGATGGTGGATACACGGATACAGGGGGCCCAGCAGGTGTGCTTTGGGGTCTCTGATGTGGGGCAAGGGGGTCAGGTGGTAGCGGTTGGTGAGGATGAACTGGTGGATGTCCCTGAGGAGGAGTGGGATGAGGCTGCCAGTGTAGGTGCCGACACTACAATGCTGGATGCAGGGCAGCCAGGGACTCCAGGAGGGAAGGAGGTGGGGAACTTATTGTAAATGTGCAAGGTGATAGATAATCTCGCAGCAGAAGCCTTGGGAGAAGTGGACCTGCAGGCAATGCCTGAGGAGCATTGGGCATGGATTCTGCATGGTGATGGAATAGTGGAGGTACTAAAGGTGGAGATTCTGGGTATTTTTCTGGAGGAGGAGGGGTATGAGGTGGATGAGGTGAGGAAGGCAGAGCTGGGGGTAGTTGCTGGTGAGCAGGCAGCCTACTGCTGGGCAGAGCATCATAGTTTGCAGCTCTGGCAGGAGGTCTGTCTGGAGTATTGTGAGGAATTTGAGGAGCATGAAAATGGGGCAATGGTTGAACTTCTGGGAGTATTGGCAGCACAGGAAGCAGGGGAAAGGGAACTAGCTGCTGAGCATGACTTGGACATGGTGCAGGAGGAGCAGAATGTGGACTTATAGAGGATGGGACCATGATATAATATTATTCCTTATGAACAGTACAACCAACATTTTCTCCTTGAATGTGAATGGGTTAAGGGGTTCTGGGCAGTATAAGAACATTTTTACTTGGCTCAAGGGATTCGAGGCTGATCTCTTTTACTACAGGATGTTCGATGTGAGGATGAGGATGACCAGGTAGAGTAGACTAGGGAATGGGGTGGGGCTACTGCTTGGTTTAGAAAGGTAGCGATTTTGGTGAGGAAGGGTAGGGGTGACTTGGGGGGAATCAGAAGCTGGAGTGATTGCTTGGTCTGGAGAGAGTGGCATCAGCCAGGGTGGGACTTAGTGAAGGTGGGCTCCTGCTACTGCCCTGTGGATAGGGGTGAGAGGATTTCATGAATTAGGGGGCTGCTGGAGAAGGGTATTCTCTTGGAGGAAGGGGTTGATGTGCTTGGTGGGGACTTTAATATGGTTAGGGATCTGCGTCTGGACAGGACTGATGGAGGGAGGAGTGCCGGGGGTAGAAGTGGAGATCTGGATGTATGGGAGGAGGTGGAGACATTGAGCTCCTTGGGGGATATGGGCAGAACAAGGTGGGGTGAGGCCAAGGTCTACACACATTAGATGAATGGATTGGGCACAAGGATTGACTGGATTCTGATGGCGGAGTACTGGGGTTCAGATGTTTAGAAGGCATTGGAAGTGGAGTGGTGCCCATGGTCTGATCACTGGGGACTGTTGGGGCAGGGGCAGTTTGGGGAGAGTGGAGATGGACCCAGACATTGGCGCCTTAACTCCTCTCTGCTGGCTGAGAAGGAGTTATGGGAATTGTGGGTAGAGGACATTCAGGCAAAGGTTTTTAACTGGAGGTATGAGGGTTTGCTGGTGGCTGTCTGCTGGATGAGATTGAACGAGGCTGCGAGGGTTTATTAGGGAGGGGTGGGTAGAGAGGCAGGGAGGCAGAGGAGGAGGCACATGAGGTGTGCTTCCAGCAGGCTGAGGAGACTACAAATGGATTGGGGAGATTTGCTCACTATTGTTGGGGTGGAGGATTGGAGGATCGAGAGGGCGAAATTGGCAATAGTGGAACTACAATAGGTGTTGAGGGAAGAGGAGGAGACTCATATGTGGGGCATGGCTGCAAGGCTATGATGGCAGGGGCTTGAGGAGGGTGAGCGGTCTTCTAGGTACTTATCAAGACTTCTCAAAGCTAGGAGAGTGTGACATCAGTGGGATGGGGTCCTGGATGCTAATGGTGACATGGTATATGGTATGTACACAACAAATCTTAGGGGAGTTGAGGGAGAGATGGCAGGGCTTGTGGAGTGAGGGAGAAGGGGGTGCAGATGAGGTGGAGATTGCAGAAACACTAGAAGAGTGGGGGCCACCACAAGTAGCTGGACTGGGTGATTTGATCTTACTGGTGCAGGGAGAGGAGATCCAGAGTGTCCTGGCAGCAACTAAACTTGGGATGGCACCAGGGGAGGATGGATTGCTATGGAACTTCTGGAAGAAGATGGTAAATATCCCTGGAGTTTTGGGTGAGATGGCTGCTCTCTGTGACCATGTCCTTCAGAGCGGTGAGTGGGTTGGAGAGCAGGATCTCAGGCTGGTGGCCTTATTTTTTTTTTTTTTTATAGTCACTTGGACTCCACCTTTATTACCAGTCTATGAATAAGTATACATCGTCACCACTCACTACCCAATCCCTATAGGGAGGCTCCTCCCCACCTCCTCACGAATAAAGATCACCCTTTCAACAACAATGCCAACTCTCCCCCCACTCTGTCCACAAATTTTCTCCACTAAGTGGCACCTCCGACCACCCTGCAGCCCCCAACCAAGCCACCAGCCCGTTAAGGTGTCTTCTATAAGCCTATGCCACCACATCAACCGGTCCCCCAAGCCCTGTCAGCTCCCATCCTCAAAAACAAATAGCCAGTAACTGGCCAGCCCTACCCAAATTGCCAATGCCCAGCCCAAAGTAATCCACTCCTTCCCTATCCCCCCTACCAATCTATCCCTCAAGTCCTTCCACCTACCCTGTACTTCATCTCTCCTATGCTGTACCCCAAAGTGTTCCCCAATTGCCCGCCAAAAATCCCCCAACACCTCACACTATCCTAGCCAATGTTCAGGCATCTGTACATAACCCCCCTCCTGCCCTACATTATGGCACTCCTCACAGTCGAAGCAACCTCCTATGATAAGGTGCCCTGAGCAAAAGTTGAGCATAACATTCCTCTGCAGCATACACCACCAGACCACTCAGTACTTTGGTGGCATCCACTTTTTCACTGTCACACTCCAGGTCCAAACACTATGCCAGTCTCACTCTTCACCAATTCCAACTCCTTGCCAACTGCTAGGCCACAGATCCTGGCCTGGTCCCCTTTGGCATTCCATTCCATCACCAATATCGAACTCAATTAAAGGAGTGCCACCCAGCAGTATATGATCCCATCTCCACATCCCTGGGTCCCAATCCTCCTCCCCTTCATTCCCCTGCCAATGAATTCCAATGCGGTGTACCCCTTCTGCTATTCCCCACCAAAATCCTTTATATCACAGTTGCTTGGTGCTCTGAAGTCCAACCAATGAAAAGAGATCGCCTGTCGAGCCCCTTGGTGATGTCTGCCTCTCCCAGATCTTCTGTAGCAGAGGAATCCAACCACCTCCTCTCAATTCCACTGCCCTCTTTAGCCACCATACTCGTAAGCAATGTAACCATTTTGGAAAGTCAACCAGCCCAAGACCACCTCTAGCCACTGGTAGGGACAAGGTCTCCCAACCAATCTGACTCCACCTTCCAGCCCAAATCCATCCCTTTGCTGACTTCACCAATCACTTCACCACCCAGGCTGGGAAGTCCCAATGATATGTCAGGTACCACAACTTTGGTAGCCAGTAGACATTCAAAATTGAGACCCATCCTGCCAGAGAAAGTTGTCTTCCCCCCCAACTCTGCAGGGCCTCCTCTCAGATTCCAATCCTCTGCTCCCACCAAAGCCTGGGCAGAACTGACCCATAGACCAACCAATAGATCCCCAAGTACCGCACTGCTTCACCTGTGGGGATGATTGTTCCTATAACCTCCCCTCCCACCAGAC
Source organism: Jimgerdemannia flammicorona (assembly GCA_003990745.1). Lineage (NCBI taxonomy): Eukaryota > Fungi > Mucoromycota > Endogonomycetes > Endogonales > Endogonaceae > Jimgerdemannia > Jimgerdemannia flammicorona. The sequence goes on along the minus strand of RBNI01002517.1, from coordinate 8,761 downwards.
CATTACCGAGCACCATTGTTTCATACTTATGCCAATTCAGCTTTGCTCCAGAGTTCTCCTCATACCACTCTACAGTCGTCTTGAGCTCTTCAACATCAGCAATTGAACCCAAACCAACCACTATGTCATCAGCAAAGGCCCCAACTTTCCATCCTATGCCAAAGACAGAGAGTCCATCTATCCTCTGCCTAATTCTATTCAAAAGGGGTTCCAGGGAGAGAGCATACAAAATGGGGGACAGTGGGTCCCCCTGGGGCACCCCCCCTACCCAAGGGGAACACTACCCCTCTATGACTATTACATATGAGCGCTGCCCTACTCCCTTCCAGTAGGCTGACCATTGCTGACTGGAATTGGGTCGGAACCCCCATTCTATCCAAAACTTTTGCCAGCCAGACTCTTCGCACCTGGTCGTAAGCCTTCTCCTGGTCCAAGAAGACCAGGTGCCCATCCAGTCCACAGGCTTTTGCCCCTTCAATAACTCCATGTATCCAGGCAGTGCTATCCCTGATGAGCCGACCACCTACAAATCCCCTCTGCTCAATACCCACAACTTGCTGGGCCACCTTCTGTAGTCTTGCCACCACCACCTTAGTCACCAACTTTCTGTCCATGTCTAGCAACATTATCAGTTGCCAGTTCTTCCAATCCTCCTACCTTCCTTTGTTTTTATAAAGCAGCATCACCAGCCCAAGGTCCTGCTCCCCCACCCACCTCCCAGTCTGTAGAATGAAGTCACACAATGCTGTCATTTCTCCCATCACCCCTGGAACTCCAACCATTCGCTTCCAAAAGTCCCAGGGCAGACCATCCTCTCCAGGTGCCATACCTGGCATTGTTGCGGCAAGAATCTGGTGGATCTCAATTTCCTACACAGGCCTCACCAGGTCACCTAGCCCCTCAACTTGTGGTGGGTGCCAATCCTCCAATGTTCGGTCAATAGTCATAGCATCTACCCCACCCTCCTCCTAACTCCACAATCCACTCTATATCTCCTTCAGCAATCCAAGAATGTCCTATATACCATGCACCAGTGTACCATCTGAGTTCAACACCTCTTCCCACCGTTGCTCTACCCGCCTTATCCTGAGAGCTCTTGTAAGAAACTTAGAAGGCCTCTCCCCCTGTACCCTTGCCTCTTCCTCATCCTGCAGCACCTGTTGTAGTTCCCTAATCTCCGTTTTCACCCTCATTGATCTCCAATCTTCTTCTCCCTCCAACATCCTCAACCTCGCCTACTCCTCCAAGAGCCTAGTCAATCTAGTAGAAGCCCAATGCACTCTACGCCTCCTCTGCTTCCCTGCCTCCTTGCCAGCCTCACTCCAGTAAACCTTGGCCATCTCCTTCATCCTTATCCACTGAACCCCAACTGATGCACCTTCCTGCTGCCATTTCTCCACTCTCAGCTAAATGTCCTTAGCCCACTCATCCCACTGAGTCTTGTCATCTAACAAAGAGGAATTGAGGTGCCAATGTCCAGGCCCATCCCCACTTCCCCCAAAGCACCCCTGTCCCAAAAGCCCCCAGTGATCCGACCATGGACACCATTCTACCTCCAGTGACTTCCAAACATCTAGGCCCCAGCAGCTGGCTATCAGAATCCAATCGATTCTTGGCCCCAGACCCCCTGCCCAATGCATATAAACCCTCCTATTCCCCCAGCACTCCCTACCAGCGTCTACCAGTGCACTTAATCTTTCAACCTCCTCCCATGCCACCAGTCCTCCACTCCTGCTCTCAGCACCTTGTCCTCCATCTGTTCTATCCAATAGTATGTCCCGAATCATATTGAAATCTCTCCCAAGCATGTCCACCCCTGTCTCTATAAGGTTCCCACTCTCCTGTAAATCTTTCACCCACTCTATTCGCTCACCCCATACCACAGGACAGTAGCAGGAGCCAACTGTAACTGGCTCCCAGCCTGCTCGAATCCACTTCCCCCAGACCAGTCTCTCCCCCCAGCTCCTCACATCCTATATCTCCCCTCTGCCTTTCCAAACCAAAATTCCAACCCTTGCTCTTTCAAATTGCCTCACCTCCCCATTCCTTCATCCACTTCAGCTTATCTGAATCATCCTCACACCTAACATCCTGCAAGAGGAAGAGATCAGCCTCCAATCTCTTCATCTAAGTAAAAATGTTCCTATGTTGAACAGTACCCTGTAACCTATTCATGTTTAAAGAAAAAATGTTGGTTGTACTGTTCATAATGAAATATGTCATGTTGGTGATCAATCTCTACTACTCCATGCTCATCTCCTTCTGCGTCATGTCCAGATTGTGTTCCGCAGCCACCTCCTCCTCTTCTGCCCTCAGAGCCTCCAATCCAGCCAGCAGTTCATTCATCTCACCATCCACCTTCTCCTCAAACTCCTCATGGTATTCTATGCACACCTCCTGCCAAAGCTGTAGTCTATGACACTTGTTCCAGCAGTATTCAGCCCTCTCTCCAGCAATGACCACCATCTCTGCCTCCCTCTCCTTATCTACCTCATACCCTTCCTCCTCTAGGTACACTGCAAGAATTTCCACCTTCAATGCCTTCATTACTCCATCCCCCTGCAGTATCTCTGCCCAGTGCTCATCACTCATCACTCGCAAGTCTACCTCTCCCAACTCTTCCGCTGCTAGGTTATTCATCATCCGATACATCCAAAGTAAGTTCCCCACCTCCTTCCCCCCCAGAGTCACCAGCCTCCCTCCCTCCAACATTGTGGTGTCAGCTCCAGTACTTGCAGACTCATCCCATACCTCCGGGACATCCACCAGTTCCTCCTCACCAGCTGCTACCTCCTGTCCTCCATACACCACCTCCGGAACTCTGAATTGCACCCTCTGGGCCCCCCACATTGACACATCTTCTACCACTCTGTTTTGGGTAGCCGGGCCACACCTGATAAGAGGGGTGGGGGTAGGGGAGCCCTCCCAGTTCTCCTCCCAAACCTCTAGCATGCCATCAGTATATGGATCCTTACTAGTCTTCTCCTTATCCTCTCCTGCCTCCTTCTTGTCCTTTCCCTCCCCCTTGCTAGCCCAGACACTCGCTTCAGCTCTCCCAGTGCCCTTCACCTTGCTCACATTCCCCAGTGGTCTGTTATCCAGCTTGACCAGCAGCTCTTTCTGTCTCTTCCGCCCCTGAGCCCTTTCCCACTGCTCCTTGGTCACTTGAATCCACTTTCCATCCACCACCTCCAAGTGTGTTGACTCCACGAGAGCCACCCAAGCCTTCGCTCGCCTCTCTACAGCACCATCCAACTCTTCTAGTACTTCCAATAAATCCTCCTCCTCCTTCTAACTTCCCTTTACCCTCATCACTTTATACAAAATTGCTCCCCAGACCATTGCTGAATGCCAGTCCCTTGCCTTCCCAGTAGCCTCTTTCCCAGCCAGCCGAATCCTCACATCCACATCACCAGTCCTGAGCGAGGTCCCTTCTCAGACCCTGAATCCAATATCCACCACCTCTCAATATTCTGCCATGAAGTCCTCAACCCTCTTTCTCGTCTCCATTGCCATCACCATCGGCACTCCTTTCACCAGCAGTTGGACCACCCTGGGATCCCACTTCAGACAATGTGCCATCAGAACACACACCTCGCCAACCACCAATCCAATCTTCAGTGCCTCCTCCAATGGTGCCACCTCCTCAAAACCCACCTCCACTTCCTCCAGTCCCTTCAAAAACTTCATGGATACAGCTCCTGCCACCTGCTTAGCAATAAGCCCCAGCACCATGTTCGCTATCACCACTAGGCCCCAGAAGTACAGTGTAACTGCAAATGCTGAGATCGATTTTTTGAGTAATGGGGCCATGACCAGACCCATCACACCATCTGTCAAGTCCTCTTGTCTTCTAAGCCTCAGCTGCTCAGCCTCACCATCAGCCATCACATCTGGATTTTTTTCCAGATTGACAGTCTCCTCACCATCAGCAGTCACACTCCCCCCAGCCACTACTCCTCCAGCTCCACTGCCCCCCCTTCCAAGGGCTGCTCCCCCCTGCACCATCACCTTCATGGTCTCCCTGCCCTTCCTCAGCCAGCCCTCCAGCCCTGATGCCTGCTGTCTCCCCTTCACCATCTCCACAAAGCTTGCCCTCCCAGATCCTGAGCCTCTGCCACCTCCTCCACCCCTTCCACATCCACCATCCAGCAGCCCCCTCATACCCCCCCCCAGGCCTGGGCCCCTCCCCACCTGCTGCCAGTTGAAAGCACTTGAGCCACCCTGCCCAGTATGCACCTCAGGTTGCCTGTCGGTCACCATGTTATTAGTCTCTTTTCTCCAAAAATGATGTTGTAAGTGCTCTTCAAAGGTTGTGTAACCTGAATGGTACTGGAAAGAGATGGGCTGGTGGCATTATTGTACAAAGACAAGGGGAGGAGGGAAGACTGGAAGAACTGGAGGCCAATCATGCTTCTGGACATAGTTAGGAAGATAGTGACTAAGGTGATTGTCGCAAGGCTACAGAAAGTTGCCCAATGGGTGCTGGGGGAGGAGCAGCAGAGCTTTGTTGGGGGCAGACTTATACGAGATAGGACTGCATAGGTTCATGGTATCATTGAAGGGGCCCGGGCCTGTGGCTTGGATGGAAGGTTGGTCTTTTTGGACCAGGAGAAGGCCTATGACTGAGTGCAGTGAGTGTGGCTGGGCAAGGTCTTGGACTGAATTGGAGTTCCCCCAAGGTTTAGGGCATCTATGCTGAGTCTGCTGGAGAGCAGTTGGGTGGCTCTGACATGTAATGGTCACCATGAGAGAGCATTTTCCTTGGGATGAGGAGTCTCTCAGGGAGACCCTCTGTCCACTATTCTTTATGCCCTGTTGCTGGAGCCATTGATGGATAGGATTCGCCAGAAGGTGGCAGGGCTCTCTATATATGGTATAGTGTGGAAGGTGGGGGCCTTTGCTGATGATATGGTGGTTGGACTTGAGTTTGTGGTAGATGTTGTGGCACTTCAGGAGACTGTGGAATGGTATGAGGCTCACTCTGGGGCGAAGCTCAACTGGCATAAGTGTGAGATGATGGTGCTAGAGAATGGGCTAGTGGATGGGGACATCATTGGAACAATTATCCCTACTGGTGAGGTGGTGCGGTACCTGGGCATCTTCCTCTCTGTATATGGTTCTCTCTTACCACAAGTGTGGTGGAAGAGCAGGGTGAACATTTGGGGGGAGGCCCTTTGAGGGTGGGGTGGCTGCCATATCTCTTTAGTAGGGCAGGTGTCAATCCTGAATGTATATTGGTTCCCCAAGCTGTGGTATGTGGCATATCACCTCGACTTCTCAGTGTGGGTAGTGAAGAAGCTGATGAAGGTGGCTAGGGATTGGATCTGGGCAGGGAGGAGGTCCCAGGTCAGTTGGGATACTCTTACAAGACCAGTAGTCAGAGGGGGTCTTGGACTGGTGGACTTTCCTAAGAGGCTACACTGCTTGCAAGTCTGGTGGTTGAAGAGAGCTGTGGAACTGCAGGGCAGTAGTTGGGTACCTCTGTTGCAGAAGGTGTGGGAGATGTGAACATCCCCTTGGGGGTCCTCCAGAGATCTGCTCTCTTTGGTGGGGCTGAATGGCATTAGGGGGCTGCAGTTCAAGGGTTTTTGGTGGGGCATGGCTGATGGAGCACACCAAATTGGTCTGCACTGGCAAGGCAATGAAGGGGAGGAGGTGTGGGGGCTGAATATGTAGCGGTGGGATAGATTGCTCCTGGGGGGTGCCTCACTTGCTATATTTGACATTTGGGAGGGAGTAGAGTGTCAGCAGGGCTTGGCCAGGATCTTTGGCCAAGTAGCTGGCAGGTAGCAGAGATCAGCAAGGAGTGGGACTGGGCTGGTATCTGGTCTTGGAGTGCAGAGGTACAGAGGTGGCTTCCCCCCAAGTTCTAGATAGTATGGTGGAGAATGTTGCAGAGGAATGTTATGCTGAATTTTCATATGGGGCATCTGGTTAATGGTGGACAGTTTGACTGTGAGAAGTGTTATGATGTTGGGTGAGCTGGGGGTTGTGTACAGATGCCAGAACATTGGCTGGGAGAGTGTGAGGTTTTGGGGGAATTTTGGACTAAAATAGAGGATAGACTGGGTACACACCTTTCACCTGTACCATTCGGGTGACACAAGACTCTGACAACACTTTCAGCGACATCTTTAAGTATTGGTGCTTACAAGATGGCGAGCAACTTGCATTCTGGTGAGCATACTGGGTGGGGAGGCCCCAGTGCCTTTGACTGGCAACATGTGGGGGGGGGTCGGGGTGCTGGTCTTGGTATGCCGAGCACTTCGGTGAGAGGACGCGGGGCTGGAGGGGGTGGCAGAGGAGGTGCGAGGCCACTTGGGGGAGGGAGGATGACCTTCGCGGATAAGGTCAGGATGGGGAAGCAGGCGATGGGACTGGATGGCTGGCTGGAGCTGGGGAAGGCAGCTGCTTCCTCAAGTGGCAAGGGGGCCTCTCCACTGAGGGGTCAGCATAGTGGGGCTGGAGGAGTAGTGGCTGAGGCAGTGACTGTTGATGGTGGTGTGATGGGCAATCTGGAAAAAAATCCAGATGTGATGGTTGATGGGGGACCTGGACAAGGGAGCGGCGCGGGGCCTGGAGACCTGGCTGATGGTGTGATGGGACTTGTGGCGGCCCCATTACTCAAGAAGTCCCAATCGGAATTCGCTGTCACACTGTGCTTCCGAGGCTTGGCAGTGATGGCAAAGATGGTGCTGGGGCTGTTGGTAAGTGAGGTGAAGGGTGCTGCCTCAGTTAAGTTTTTGAAGAAGCTGGAGGTGGTTGAGGTAGTGTTTGAAGAGGAGAATTCGCTACTGGAGGCGGTGGAGAAGGGTGTAGTGGTTGGAGGAATTTCAGTGCCAATGGCTAGGTGTATGCATTGGGATCCCCGTGTGGTTCATCTGGTGATTGCGGACCTGCCGACAGTGAAGAAGGAGGAGGCGAGGAGGCTGGTCACGGATGTGGTGAAGGAGTACGGCGAAGTGGTCGACATTGGATTCAGGGTGTGGGAAGGGACAGAGCTCAGAACAGGAGATGTGGATGTCTGGTTGAGGTTGTTTGGGATGGAGAATACTGGGAAGGCTAGGGACTGGCCGGTGGTGATGAAGTGGGGCCCAGTGGAGTGCAAGGTTTTGAGGGTGAAGGGGTCTGAGGAAGAGGAGGAGGACCTGCCGGAGGCACTTGAGGACTTGGCTGGGGCGGTGGAGAGGCGACAAAGGGCTTGGAGGGCTTATGAGGCTAGGATGGTGGTGGAGGTGATTGAGGGCAAGAAGGTGCGAATGGATAAGGTGCTCTGGGAGAAGGTGAAGGGGAGACAGATGCAGAAGGAATTGTTGGCAAGCTTGGATGGGGGCCGCAGGGCAGGAGGTGTGGAGGAGGGCACTGGAGTGAGTGCCAGCATCTGGGCAGAAGGGGGGCAACAAGGGGGGAAGACAAAGGAGAGTGGGGGCCAGGGGCTGGAAGGGGCTGGAGTGGACACGGCGATGGTGGAAGATATTCCAATCCAGTATGGTGTGCCTGAGGTGGGAGAGGGGGAATTGGAGGATGTGTCGGAGGATGAGTGGGATGAGTCGGTGTGAACTGAGGAGAGGAAGGAAGGGGAGGTGGAGCTGGAGCAGGCAGCAGAGGTAGTTGGAGGGGAGAAGTGGTTATTGAGGGCACTGCAGAATGTGGCGGCAGAGGAACTGGGTGAGATTGACTTCTGGGTGATCAGTGAGGAATTCTGGGGGCAAGTGCTGCGAGGGGAGGAGGTAGTGAGGAAGTTGAGGGATGAAATGATGGCGGCTCTTCTGGAGGCGGAGGAGTATGAGGTCACTGAAGTGAGGGAGACAACGCTCTTGGGTATAGCTAATGAAAGGGCAGCCTACCTGTGGGGGCCGTGGAAGGGACTGGAGAAGTGGCAGATAGTATGCGAGGAGTACAGGGCATCGATGGAGATGGTGGATGGTGAAGACTGTGCAGAACTGTTGGTGGCTCTGGAGGAACAGCAGAATGTGGAAGATGAGATTGCGGTGGAAAGGAATCTGGATCTGGCTGGAGAGGAAGTAAGCATGGAATTGTAGAGGTGGAGATATCAACGCTTTCAAATATTTCACTATGAATAGTACAACCAACATTTTTTCTTTGAACGTAAATGGGCTAAGAGGGACTGAGAGGCGACGTATGATTTTTGAATGGCTGAAGAATCTGGAGGCGGATCTCTTTTTACTTCAGGATGTGCGATGTGAGGGGGAGGATGATGTACTGGAATGGACAAGAGAGTGGGGGGGGGCGGCAATTTGGTAGGGTAAAGTAGGAATCCTGGTTCGAAAGGGGAAAGGGGACATTGCGGACACTGGACATTGGGTAGTAGACTAGTGTGGGAGACATGGCAGAGGCCTGGTTGGAACTCAATTGTGGTGGGATCTTGTTACTGTCCAGCTGAGAGAGGGACCAGAGTGGCGTGGATTGGAGATCTGCAGGACTCTGGACGCTTGGTTGAGGCTGGGGTGGATTGTCTAGGGGGAGATTTCAATATGGTACGGGATGGTAGACTGGACCGTACTGATGGGGGATGGGGGGTGGCAGGAAGGAGTGGGGGATTGGAGGAATGGGAGGAGGTGGAACGACTCAGTGCACTGATGGATGCCATGCGACTTCAGGACAGTGACTGACGTCTATACACTCACTGGGTGGGAGGGCTTGGTACTAGGATTGATTGGGTATTGACTGCTGAGTGTTGGGGCAATACAGTTTGGGAGACGATGGAGGTAGAGTGGTGCCCTTGGTCAGACCACTG
>RBNI01002516.1:0-18268 GCA_003990745.1 Jimgerdemannia flammicorona | reverse complement strand
CTCCGGACATAGGGACCTGCATTTACCTCTCCTCCCGCGCCGGGAACTACACTACCGGTAGTGTCATCGTCGTCGATGGTGGTTCCATCTCGGCTGCCAAGATATAGATCCCTCGTCCCTTGTGATGCAAAAGCTTTTCTTTTATTATTATTGCTATTTGCGAACGGAAATAAACAAGATCGAGGGTTGTGACATCTCGACGACTGTGAGGTGGAGCGATGGGCGGAGTTTCGGCTTAAGGGCGAAAGGAACATCAGTTATTAATACCACTAATTTATTTGTTGTTTGAATCCTCGCTATTCTTGGAAGCGAGACGGAAATACGATTGTTTGTATTAATAGTCCTCGCAAGGATGCTACAATAAACTCCGTTAATTATTATTATTTGTTGTTTGAATTCTCAGGGGAGGAGAAAATTAAAAACAATTTCAAAGTCAACCCTTACAAAAATAACCCTCGGGGGCCCGCTAAAATCGAGCCTTCCACATTAAGGTCTTTTGTCACAAACAAACGTCAGTGCGCGCAATTTGACCCTGACGCCACCATTTCCATCTTCGCAACGACCAAGAATAGCCCCCCGTTACACGTGCCTATGTGCAAAAACTCCGTGGAGGCCAAAAGCAATTCGCATTCCGTTACCATGCCATTTTGGGCAATCGGCTCCAGGCTCCGGCCAACCCCGATATACTTTATCCCACGAGCCACAGGTCGGGAGGGAAAAAATAGAAGATTTGCCACGAGGGACGAGGGACAGACAGGGTCGAGGTTAATGCATAAAAGAGGGCTGCGGCTTGATGTTGAGGCATCCCTTCTCTTTCTCAACAAACCATTCTCCCTCCTCCCCTAAACACCAATACCCAGCACACACACAAATACCCCGCATGGAATCCACGCGTCCACAGTACCACACGCCGCTCGCGCCCTTCGACCAGCTGGACCCGTTCAGACAGCAGCGCATCCGGCACATCAAGAGTGTCTTCTCCGCGCAGGAGACCGACCTGCGTCTGCACCTCGCTCGACTCAGTCTTTCCGAGCTTGCTGACCGCCTTTCATGGATCCCGCCAGAGCTGCTGCGTGACATCCAGCAGGTCGGGCGCGGCAGATTTGCTGCGGTATGCTCGGCGAAGATCAAGTACCCGACCGAGGATAGGTTCTGGGAAAACGAGCTGCATGGAAATATGTTCGTGCTGAAAGAAGTCGAGGAGAAGATGCTGCGTGAGGTCAGTATGTGTGACGGGTTGAACGGATTTTTTATTTTATTTTAATAAATTACTTTGGGGAACATATCACTCATCCTATCCATATTTTTCGTTACCACAGCTCGTCCTAAGCATCCAACTCTCCAATATGATTGATACGACGGCCCCCACGGCTGTCCTCTTTGGCCTCACCTACATCCTCCGCACGAAACGCTACGCTCTGGTGATGGAGTATTCCCCCCTGGGCACGATGGAGCAGCAGCCGCTCGCCACGACCTGGAAAGACGTGATGGAACAGGCCTTCCGCATCTCCGCCAACCTCGACAAGATGCACCGCGCAGGCGTCGTCCACGGCGACCTCCACCCGGCCAACATTGTCTTCAGCTCACAACGCCCCATGATCGTCGGCGTCGGACTCAGCCGTGCTGTCACAGACCGCCGCGCTGTCGCGTACCGACCCCCTGAAGCCGTCGAAGGCGCAGACGGTACAAAAGCCGCGGATGTTTATTGTCTTGGAACCCTGCTGTGGCAAATGGTCACGGGTGTTCCACCTAGGCGTGAGACGAAGTGCGGAGATTCTATACCGGGCGCGGCGCCGGAGTATAATGACATCATTCAGAGGTGCTGGGATAAGGACCCGTCGGCCAGGCCATCGGCTGAGGATGTGGCTGGGTTTACCAGCTTTTGGTTGTACCGCTGCAAGCACAAGGATGACGAATCGCCCTTCCTGCCGGAAACCAGGGCATTCGTCGCCGAGCGCCGAGCAGTGCATCTGGAGCAGTCAGAGGCTGACGGGTTTGGGTCGCTCACGAGCCGGCTCTGAGCCATTCTGCGGAGATGGAAAACTTGCCACGTTTGTGATTACAACACGCGATAAACAATGCATTAGACACTATAAACATTCCGCCATGATAGACCATTCTTTTTCTGTAAATGTTACATATATAATTGGCCATACCATACTACATCTATAAATATATTTAGACATTGATGACCGTTTCCCATTTCCCAAATCTCAGTTTTTAACGATTGTGTTTGTAAAGTGGACTGCCAACGCTATGATATATGGTTCTTCAGTGGCTCGAGTTATTTCCCTAAGGTGTTTCTTTTTCTACCCTTAAGGATTGAGCTTCCGATGTTGTGAATAGGCCAGAGTCAGGCTAGGGTCCAGGTACATGGATGCCCGTAGCGAAGGTTCAAAAGAGCAGTGCACAATTGGGGTATCCGGAGGATCCTATTTTGGTATATTGTCCTTTGTCAATCTGTAAGCGGACACAGTGGTAGCACCGGGACGCCCACCATGTCGTAAGGACCCCCCTCCTATCAATAGAATACAACCCGAATAGAGTTCAAGAGCGGCCCGATTGAAAAATATAACCTCGGACATGGCCCCAGTCAAAGTGCGCATGGATGTCTGAGGCAACACCGTGGTGGAGTCGGGCGACGCCAAAGGCTAAGCAACGAGAAGAATTGGGAAAGCGTCAGCTATTATGCTGTTCCGATTTTCGAGTCATTGTCGTGCGAGCCGCAGAGAATGACGCAGGCAAAAAAAAACCGGCGGGGGACCTCGGAGGATAACTTGGGTGTTTTAAAGTCATTGCCCGACTTTGAGAGTTCCTCTCTCGTGGGTTGATCGAAAGTTGTATTCACCTCACTCACTTTCTTACTAAATGTGTCGAATCACACGAACCTGGTTCCCCCCCAAAAAAAACAACACAACTTGGCCAACCTCATGTCGAAGTAAATTTCTGTTACTCGTTTCACAAAATCGCATGCGCAGTAATTACCATCCGGCAGTCTTTGTCTGGATTTACTTTTTTATTTCGTGCTCTTCTGTAACTTGCACGAAAATGAGAAAGGCCGCCCAGTCTACTCCGCCAAGTTGGGATGAATGGAACGTAGCGCAGCATGAGGTCGGCACGACCCAGCTGGTGTTTTGGTAGTATAATTCAACATATACTGTAGTCACATGACGACCTGCAAAATTTCAGTTTTCATGTCTCGACCACATTGCTTGTGGTGGCCTTTTCCCTGTTTGCGCTTTGTGGCCCCTGTGGTCAACGTTTCCCACGCCCTGTTTTAGGCCCACGCTCAAGGTGTGTCGCCTTCCCTGCCCATCTTCTATCACTTATGTGTAGTGCTCCCAAACGAATCGAATCGAGGTCGAAATTTCTATCAAACTTTGTAATATGATTATTCGACGAAAACATGTCCAAATTTAACAAATTTTATTGTTCTGGATAAGGTAAATTCAACAAGCTAAAATTCATTAAATTTGGACATGTTTTTATCAAGTCATTGAATTTTAAAAATCATTTCAAATTTTGAGAAAATTTTAAGAGAGCTCTTTAAATTGATAAACATCAATAATATTATTAATCTAAAAGATCTGATCTCTAAGTTTTGAATAAAAAAAAAAAAATACTTTTTCTATATTTATAGAATCAAAATAGCTCTTTATAATTGATTATTTATTTTATTTTATTTTTAAAAAAATATAGGTTCTTTCTTAAGTCTTATTTTTAATATATATTTAGAAATATTAAACTTAAAATTTTAAACTGAGATTTAATTAGTATAATCTAGTGATTATATATTATTATTATTAAAAATCAAAATTCTATATAAATAGATTATCTAATTAATCTTTATCTTACTTATTATTTAATTTAAAAATTAAAATATAATAATAATAATAACAGTCTTACTCTAAATATAAATATATATATATATATATATTTTTAAAAAAAAAAATCTTAAGACAAAATTTTATTTAATAAAATAGATAAACAAACTCATAATAAAGATATTTTTATTATCTCTTAGATTATTTAATATTTAAATTTAAGTGAAATATAAAGTTAATTATATTTAAATTTGCTAGATCTTATTAAATAGAGTTTATTTAGTTAAATATAATAATTTATTAATTTATATTTGTTGATTATACAATATACCAAGTCGCAAATGTTCATGAAACTGATTAAAACCCCAGAGATGGATGATAACGTGACTTTGGATTCTTCACGTGATTGAGTGGCGTTTGAGGACGTCCTCCTAGAGTAAACAAACACCTATTTACCTTTTCCTACTCCTCACGCGACATGGAGAGCATCCTCGAACAGCAGCGCAGCGCGCATGAAGAAATCGAGCGTCTCGAGCAGGCCATCGTCGATCAGCATCTTAAGAACCCAAAAACGCACAAGGAGCGCCTAACCCACGAGCACCGCGTCTGCGAGTTCCTGGACCGTATATCCTCCAGGAGCCACTTCTTGCACAACCTATATGAGGACACAGATGGGTATGGATTCCTTTATACACCTTCGTGAATTAGGGTTTGTGCTAAAGAGGTTTACTCTTACATCCCACACTCTCAGCGCACGCAAGACCGAGATCGACGCTCTCTCCGGCGCTAACGAATTCAGTGAGTTCTACGCGCGCCTCAAGTCCGTCAAGGATTACCACCGGCGGTACCCAAACGAGTCCGTAGAGCCGCTCGAGCTGGAGTTCCTTAACCAGGCGCAAAAGGAACGAGAGGATGACGGTGAGGATCAGACTACCGTCTTTCTCTACCATTCTCCCATTCCCCGTCACGCGACGCTCAATCAGTGCCCCCATTACGTGCGTATTTTTTTTTTTGGCAGACCTCGACAAGCTATTTTCGGGAGAGGAGGGTGGTGGTCGCTTTCTGGACCTAAACGCTGTCTTTGAGCGCTACCTCAACCTCAAGGGCGTGCGCAAGATGGACTACCTTATCTACCTGTCTGAATTCGACGATTTTGAGGGGGTATATTCCAAGGAGACAAAGAAGACCGTGGAATATAAACAGTGCATATAACTTCTTTATTTTATATGTGAAATTGGGGATCGTGTCGGAGATGATCACGACGGGAGACATCATAAGGAATAATCTAACACGTCGCGTTCCAGGTACCTTGAGACGCTGAAATCCTACTTCGAAGACTTCTTCCGCCGCGCGAAACCGCTATTCAACATCACGGACCTGCGCTCGACAGCGCGAGCGACCTTTGAGGAACAGTGGAGGGAAGGCAAAGTTATTGGGTGGGAGAAGCAAGCGGGCGCGGAGGAGGAGATGGAATCGGGGCTTTTCTGTCCGGCATGTGAGTAGTCCTCCCTTCTTCATCTTAACGAATTGCGCTAGACAGTTCCCCATCCTTGCTCACCCCCTTCCCCCTGCCTCTTTCAGGTGAGAAACAGTTCACGAAGCAGACCGTTTACGACGCGCACCTCAAGGGCAAGAAGCACATCAAAGCGGCGGAGGTACTGTTGGCCAAGGGGGTCGCGAACCCGGACCCTGTGGTGCTGCAGGAGACGCGGGCGAAAGCTGTGCGCGAGCGTGAGGACAAGGATCGCGAGCTGGCATGGCAGGAGAGACTGGTGGCCAGGTACGCTGAGGTGCTGGGTGAGCAGAGGGAGGACACCAAGGCGAACGTCGAGAGGAAGCAGGCGCTGACAGATCGGGAGAGGACGGTAGGTTTTGATGCGATAACAGGGGAGTTATGGGTGAGGTATTGCGGGTTGAATTTGTGGAAGTTGAACGGTACTGTATTGAACGAAATCTTGCTTCCCTCTAAAAAAAAAAAGCTCGAGCACGAGCAGGAGACGATCGACATCACGATGGCGGAATCGGACGACGACGACGAGGACAAGATCTACAATCCGCTCAAGCTTCCGCTTGGCTGGGACGGCAAGCCCATCCCTTACTGGCTCTACAAGCTGCACGGTCTCGGCGTCGAGTATCCCTGCGAGATCTGTGGCAACTACGTCTACATGGGCCGCAAGGCCTTCGACAAGCACTTTCAGGAGTGGCGGCACGCCCACGGGATGCGGTGTCTCGGCATACCCAATACAAGGCATTTCCATGAAATCACCATGATCGAGGATGCATATGCCCGTAAGTTGAGGGTGGGCGGGTGTGGCACTTGTTTTTGGCGCACATTCGCTCATTTTTACCTGTTTTCCGCTCCCCCCCCCCCCCCTTTTTTTTTTTTTTTTTTTTTTTTTTTCCACATCCGCGCGCGTTTCACTCAGTCTGGGAACGGCTCAAGGGCACGGGCAAGACGGAGGAGTTCAAAGCGGACGTGATGGAGGAATTCGAGGACCAGGATGGCAATGTGTTCAACAAGAAGACGTACGAGGACCTAAAGAGGCAGGGCATCATTTAGAGAGATTTGGAGGGCACCACTAGATGTACATTAAGTTCTGATTTTGGGGAGTTCCGGTTGGGTTGGAAAATAAAATTAAACAGCAGGATAATACATTGCTATCTCGGTCGGTGCAATGTCCTACCACGACAACATTGAATATATTCACATTTCATGACTTGTGAACAACATCGTTTGATCTCACACCTTTGAGCCAGCGCCTTTTTATTATTATCCCACTAGATCGAATCCCGCGTGATATATACCACCTAAACTCGGCTACTCCATCATTCGTTCCGCCCGCTCACGGCAGCACGACGTACTTTTGCAGGTGATCCGGGATCGCGGTGGCGAGATTTTTACTTTCGAGCCAATTCCGGCCTGGTGACGTGGGCGAGCATGAAACAATGTGCGATTAGAAAAATAGGAATGCGCAAAAGTACAAGATCATGTAAAATAAGGGGCTCAATAAAATAAAGTGTCCGCACTGAAGAGACGGGATTGGTATCTGTAGGCGCCGTCACATAGGATGGTGACAATGCGCTTGCCTGTAGAGGATCGGGAATGGTGCGAGGTTAACGTCATTTTGTTTGGCAAAGTGCGAGCATTGGCGCGATTCGGCACAAAGCAGAGGAACTTGTCCGTATAGTTCTCGGACGCGTCCAGCTTCCGAGATTTTCACGTCATCTCGCCCGAATTAACAAGGACAAACTCCTATTCACAATCCTTCTCCGATGCACCCACCTGTCCCGAGCTTCTTTGCCATCTCGACGGCGGCGACGGCATTTAAGGCCGAGGATGCGCCAACGTAGATGCCCTCTTCATCCAGCAAGCGGTACACCATAAGGATAGTATCCTCGTCCGGGATATGCAGCGCCTCGTCAATCAGGTCCACATCCGGCGCCAGGTTGTCTGTGATGCGACCTTGGCCAATGCCTTTGAGAGGGAAAATTATGGGTAGGTGTTATTTGCTAGTGTAAGTAGGCGGATGACGGCGAGAATTACTTACCTTCGGTGATTGAGCTCCCGGTCCGATCCGCTAGATTCTTCCCCCCGCTTTTGAAGTACCCAAACAACACGCTCCCAGGTGGGTCAGCGATAAAGATCTTGACATTCTCCTTCCCAGCCTTCTCCTTCAAGAACCTAGCCGTCCCCGCGAGGGTCCCACCTGTTCCCGTAGAGCACGTGAACCCATCGATCCTTCCCTCGGTTTGTTCCCAAATCTCGGGCCCAGTGGTCTCAATATGCGCGCGTCTGTTGGCGATATTATCGAACTGGTTTGTCCATACAGCGTTTTCCAGACCGGCGGCGTGCCGGGCGGCCTGGTGGTTGTAGTTGTCGGGATTATCAAACGCCACGGCAGGGACCGGGTAAACCTCGGCGCCCAGCATGCGCAGCAGGTCGATTTTCTCCTGCGATTGCGTGTTCGGCATGTAAATGACGCACTTGTAGCCCTTGGCGCGGCAGACGTGCGCGAGACCGATGCCCGTGTTGCCGGCGGTGCCTTCTACCACCGTGCCGCCAGGCTTGATGAGCCCTATGAGGGGATCGAGAGAGAGTGTGTGAATCATTTGTTTTGGAAAAAGTCGAATCGCACGTCTCTCCTGTCAGCTATTGAATTGCCTACCCCTCTCCTCCGCATCCTTCACAACGTACAAAGCCGCGCGATCCTTGACCGACCCCCCGGGGTTCATGAACTCAGCCTTGGCGAGAATCTCGGATCCAGTCTCCTCGCTGAGCTTTTTGAGCCGGATCTAAGGGAGAGGGGGTGAGATACAGAGGAAGAGTAAGCAAATTGATTCCCCTTCTCACACAATTTTTACTGCACAAAGCCGTGGATCACAATTCAATGATAGAAGATTTACTAGGGGTGTGTTGCCAATAGCACCGATGAACCCATCAGTGATCTGTAAGGACGTGGAAGGCGAGAGTGGAGAGTGGAATGCGATACGGTTAGGGCTTTCCCGAACGGATCGACTTAATACCTCCTTTCCATCCTGTCCACTCACCCTCTGAGCCGCCGCGACAGTGGTATAAAGTCTCGAGAACGCGCGTAAACTCATGGTTAGCGGGTATAGCCTATTTTCAACTGTGGCTTTATATAATTTTATACACGCGTCATCTTGCGTGCTCCTGATTGGTCACATCAATAATGAAAATCAGATTCATTTTTTCAACTTCAACGAGTGGGCTTCGATACTAATTATTGATGTAAAATGAACCCTTCAATAACATGCCCGCAAATTTTTGACGCAAGACGCAATACTCGCAAAGTGTGCTGTTCGACGCATGCCGCTGCATGCGTCGTCCCGTGAAGAAAAGAGAGAAGAGAAAGGATTGAAGCAGCAAGCTATCAATGGTCAAGCGAATACTATCGTGCCGCAAGCGATGATGGTTAGAGCAAAGTCCCAAGCGGTTTGGGGACCGCGCTATAAATGTATAAGGAGGAAAACGCAAACGATGTAATTACAAAACAGCAAGAAAAAAAGTGGGCCCCTTCAAGTATATACCTCAAATGCGCATAAGATGAATCAAGGAGAGGGTTTCCAGCGAGAAGGGGGAATCGCGAAGAGATGTGATGGGCGGTATTGATAAAATGAACGAATACAGATATCACAGATATGGGAGAGTGGGAGATGAGAAAGAAGCAAAAACGTCTCTAAGTTCGACAAAACCCCACACTATCCGTCTGGTTACTTCCCAGCTGATCCAGGTTATTCATTTTCCTTGACAACGACCGTCTCGACTGTCTCCGATTCGACTTGCACATCCCCCTGAACGACCACCGTCTCTGTCTTAATCACCTCGGTCTTTATGCCCGCAGCTTCTCGCATCGTGGTCGTCTTCGTCACAACCGTCCGGCTCTCTACACCCTCCTGGAGCGACGTTGCCCCGGCCTCAAGCTGTACATCCTCGAGATCCTGCACGTCCACGTCAAGCACGATTTCTTCTTCATCATCCAAATCAATCATCTCCTTGATGACCACCTCCACCCGAACAGTCTCCTCATCAACTTCGACCTCCTCCTCATCGAGCTCGACCCTCTCCGTGCCGAAATGGCCCATACCCTCGGCCTCCTCAGCTTCCCCTTCAACCAGCACCTCACCCTCCTCACCCTCCTCATCTTCTACCAACTCGATGGAATCAACCGAGTACGAACCCAGGCTAGACCTCCTTGAGCGGGCCGCCTGGAACTCTACGTCCACCTCCAGGTCCTCGGCGTTCTCCTCGACCTCAATCGCCGTGACGTCATAGTGACCTTCGTCGCCCAAGCCTGAAATCTCGGTCTCAAACTCCGCGTCATCCTCGATGACCTCCTCAGTCCCCAGGTCAACGACGTCCTCCTCGAGTTCGACTGCCGTGATGTCGAAATGGCCTTCTTCCTCCGTGGTGATCTCAACAGTCGCGCCGCCAATGACTATCTCTTCGGTTTCCAGTTCAACGACATTCTTCTCAAGCACCGTGGTCTGCTGAATCTCAACCCCACGCGCCTCCTCGATCTCAACTTCACTCTTCCCGGCTAAGACTGCCGCACCAATGGCCAAAGCCGTCGCCGCGGCCGCCGTACCAACAATGACATTGGCGTCAGGTGTCTGCACGGCCTCTTCGTGTGTGTCCCTGTGTCTGGTGATGGTGATCTTCTCACGGCCCGCTTGCTGCGCACCCGGCGTGGTAGTAGTTGTCGACGCGATTGTTATGCCATGCGTCTCTACGCTCTTGGAGACGATGTTCTCCTCAATAAGGACCTCGTCGTCATCGGTCGACAGGTTGACGGTCTTCTTCTCGACCAGGACGATTTCCGGCTCGACGCCATGGACCTGCGCCTCGCCTACGATCTCCTGGCCGGCGATGACCACGGAAGTAGTGCCAACGAGAGCGGATTCCGAGTCCATCGTGGCGGAGGTCGAATCCTCGCTCGAGGAACCCGTCGTAGTAATCGTCTTAATGGTCTGCTTGGTGGTTGTGGTCTGCTCACCCGCAGGCGAGGTCTGCACATCGCTCGTGGATCGTTCGGCGGTCGAACTCGGAGAGATTTGAGCAAGGGCTCCCAGGCCAGAGAGGATAGCGGCGGCCCCAGCGCCCACCAGAACGTCTTCGGCAGCAGAACCCACCGAGCCTTGAGGGGGCTGACTCTCATTGATGGTCCTCGCGATGGTGGTACTCTTGCGTTCTTTCACAATATCGCCCTCAACCTCTTCTTCGATTTCAACGGTGCTGATATCGATAGTGGTCGGACCCGTCATGATTACCTCTTCGGCTCCGACAATCACGTCACTACCAGCCGGCGCCTTCGCCACGCGAACCCCAACCGTCGCGGCGGCGACAGAAGCGGCAGCACTCATAGCAGCGCCGATACCAAACGACCCAGAATCGTCATCGGTATCCTCCTCCTCCTGAGCTTCGAACTCCATCTTGGTCTTCTCTCTCGCCCCCGTCGTTTCCGTACGGAACACAATCGGGCCTCTAGGTCCAGGGATCCCTGCATCGATGCCACGCGCAACTCCCGATCGTTCGAAGGACGATGACGTGAACCTCGGACCGGTGGAAGACCCGAACGCGAACGGAGTGTGTCCGCTCGCGACGTCTGAATCGACGTTCCTGAATGCGAGTTCCGAGTCATCACGCGGGATGGGTGTGCGTTCCCAATCAGATCGCGCTCCGGCCTTCCTTTCAGCCAGCATGGCGGCCACTCTAGCCTGATACTCGGAGTATTCGGCAGCTTGGCGATCGTATGTACTCTGGTGTGCATCAGCCTGGCCAGCGGACTCGTATTCATTGGCATCGGCGCCCGGGATAAGCATCTCCAACCCTTTGAGGCTCCCGCTCGACCGACGGCGGAACAGGCTCCCTCTGCCGAGCGACAGCTTCTGCTCAACACCAGGCGAGGCAGCGGAGTCGTCCTGTTGGACCTTCTCGAACATGGATGTTTCGCCACCTCCGAATGCGACGGCCGCCGCGCCCGCCAACGCCACACCGGCGGTCATTTCGGCGACGGAAAGGGGCAGTTGGGCGGACGGCTCGGATGCGCTCGGCAGGCTCGGCGAAGGCAATCTCATGCCAAGGAAGCTCAAGTCGTCTTTGAGGGTTCTCAGCGTAGAAGGTGGGATCGGCGGAGTGGTCAAGGCCGGGACATCGCGGCTCGTGTCCCATGGCAATTCACTGGCCGGTTTGGGGGACTTGGGCGATGTGGCGCGGATCTTCTTGCCCGGGAACTTGAGGCCCAGGACGCCTAGGTCCTCATCCTCGTCGTTCACCGAGTAATAGGCGCTCGGCCGCTCCTCCTCCTCATCCTCTCCGACCCACGTATCCTGGTACTCATCTTCCTCGAACTCCTCCTTTTCCTCCTCCTTTTCTTCCTCCTTCTTCGTCTGCCTCAACAACTCCTCCCCAGACATCTGCAGTCCTTTCAACGCGTTTTGTGGATCCCATGTAGACCTCGATCCCGCCCAACTAGCTTGCACCTTCAACTTCCTGGTTGGCGACGAGTCCCTGGATGGCCCCCTGGACGATTGCCTAGACGGTCCCCTAGACGACTGCCTTGACGGCGCGCGCCTGCGCACACCTTCAATGGACTTGGACCGCGACCGCATCTGGCCGATGGGGCCCAGGTCGGAGGCCCATCCAATCCTGTAGTTTCTAAACCCGTCGACCGAGTCACGAGTGGGCGAGATTCGGCCCGACGGTGTCTGCACGCCGGAGCGCGAGAAGGGACCTGTTGGGGATGCGGCGGCGGAAGTGTAGGGAGTCTGGCCGAACCATGCGCTTGTGCTAGAAGCGAACAGGGACTGCCTTGGCGGCGGAGCGCGCGACATGGTCCTTCCACGGGTATCGTTCGACGACGAGGACTGGCTGCTATGGGAGGCGGTGGGGGAGACCTTGGTAGTGGCGGCGGGCTTGTCCACAGCGGGAGTCTTCTTGACGAGTTTCTTCTTCCGGATCACCTTAGTCACGCCTCTCTCCATGCTCGAAGCCCTGCTCTTTCTCTCCGCCTTCTTAGCCATCTCCTGCTCGCGCATCGACACGCGCCCGGTCCGCTTGAGCGGGATGGGAATCAAGTCGCGATCGTCCCATTCCTCGTCCGAGACGCCGGGAGTGTAAGGAATGATGCCGGATGGGATGGAGCGACCCTTGCCGGGTGTGACGGGAGCGGATACAGGGAAATAGTCATCGTCATCGTCGTCGACGTCAACCTCTTCATACTCGTACTCCCACTCGCTGGTGTCGTAGCCGCCGGACTCAAACTCGGAGGTGTCCGTGTCGGCGAACTCGCGTGGATTGTCCTCCCACTGTGACAGTCGATCCCTGTCGGAGTCGCCGCCTGTCATTCCGTCGTCAAGCTCGTCCTCCAGCTCCAGTTCCTTCATGTGCGCCACCGCGTCGTGCTCTTCGCCGCGCAGTTTGGCCAGATACCGCTTGATACTGGGCATCTCGTCCCACACGCTGACGAACGAGTAGCCGTCCCGCTGAGGTTCCTCGTGGTGGTGGTGGTGGTGGTCGTGGTGCTCTTCGTGATGATGATGCGGCTCTTCGTGATGCTCATGATAATGGTGGTGGCTATGTGCTTCCCATCCGATCGTGACAGCCGCCATCCCAGCCGCAAGCTCAGCAGCAGCGATCCTATTTCTCCTCTCTTCCTCGCGCCTCCACTCCTCCTCGCGCCTCCACCCCTCCTCGTGCCTCCACCCCTCCTCGCGCCTCCACTCCTCTTCGCGCCTCCTCTCCTCTTCGCGCCTCCTCTCCTCTTCGCGCCTCCTCTCCTCTTCGCGCCTCCTCTCCTCTTCGCGCCTCCTCTCTTCCTCGCACCTCCTCTCTTCCTCGCGCCTCCTCTCTTCCTCCTCGCGCCTCCTAGTTTCCTCCTCATCCAGCCAGATCCTACTGATGACTCTCTCATGTTCGCTGCCCTCCCATGGGAACAGAGTTCTGGCCTCTCTGTGCTCGGCCGAGTTGTAATGCGCGTTCTCGTGAGCCGGTGCAACGTTCATTGGGTTTATGTAGGTCGGCGGTGGGGGAATGAAAGTGTCGTGGCGGTTGAAAGGCATGTCCCACGCGTTGCGGAAGTCGACCAAGTCGGGCATTGCCACGTACACGTTCGTGCTCGGCGGCGCCTCAAGGGACGGGTTCCAGTTGATCATTGTGTACGCGGGTGTCGCGGGACGAGGCGGTGGCTCATGGTGTTCGTGATGTTCGTGATGTTCGTGATGTTCGTGGTGTTCGTGGTGTTCGTGGTGTTCGTGGTGTTCGTGGTGTTCGCCTTCCGCTGGTGGCGGTGGTGCGATGCCCTCCTCCTCCTCATGCGAAAGGTGCGTGTCCGGCGCCCAGGAAACGTGATGCTCGTGATGGCGTTCCTCGGGCGGTGGCACATGGACCTCCTCGGAAGGCGGGGGGATGTGGGTGGTGATGGGAGCCCAGGTGGCCTCGCCGAACGGGGTTGGGTTCTCGGGCTCGGGCATCTCCTGGATGTTCCTCCCCTGTTCGTGGACCCTGTCAATAATGTCCGGCGTGTCCCAGAGGTTCCGGAGGCGACCAAGGTTGGTCAGGTCCGCGCCTTGCGGGAGATCGCCGTATTCGTAAGCCGGGGCGGCGGAGTTGGCCACGATGTGCGGGGGGGTCTGTGGGTTGGAGTGGTGATTATTTCGATGACAAATAGGAGATCTTCATCAACAAATACTTAAACACGCCGATGTCACACTCCCATTCGTTTCCAACTCACTAAACCCACCTGGCCAAAGTGTCTCTCCCACACAGTCCACCACTCCTGCACCAGGTCGATTAGGTCAGACGTCGCGTTCCCTCTCGGGAACAGGCGCCCGTCCGTGAATCGGAGCCAATGCCAGGGTTTGTTCGCGCCAATGAAGTGCACGATTGAGATGCTGCGGTGGAAGTTTTGGTAGGCAGGGGCATAGCTAGAGGAGGAGAGGAGGGGTTCGAGGTTTAAGAGGAAGCTCATGGGCAGAAAGGCCGGAGCAGGAAGATGGGAAGTGTACATACCTGTAGACGGCGGTGGGGGTTGTGTTGTAGGTGAAGGGCAAGCGCCGGGAAGGGTCGCCTTTAGACCAGTCGTTGAAGTAAGTGTTAAGCAGGCCTTGATCGCCGCCTGGGATGGAGAGGTGAGAGTGATGGGTCGGTTAACAAGTGCGTTGTGATCTGATGGTTCAATGCAGCAGACGCTCTGGCTCGATTCCAACTTAAGGGCGATAACGAAACCGTTTGGTTCGTAAGCCAAGAGCGGCATTCTCTAATCACATCCATGCGATCCGATTACCGAACCCATCGCGACACCTCGTAACTTCCCCAGTCAACCATCCACACCATGTCATATCAATCCTTCATCTAGCCATACAAAATCATCCTCGTGCGTTGGATCGAGCCGTGAGAATGGATCAAGCAAGAAACCATCCTTCGCCCAGAAGTAGCCGTAAGGTCCCAATACCTTTGTGCAAACACGTGACCCAGCCCCAGCCACCATATGTTCCTTTCTACGACTATTTGCGCACTCATCTCTGACGCATGCAGGTCTTTTCACAAGACGAATAAACAATGAAGGCTGCCGATCTGCTTCCCTCTCCGCTCTCCTCCCCCTTTCACCCTCCCCCACAATATGTACATACCATCAAAAGTGCCCTCTGTTGTCGCCAATTGGACCAGCCCGTCGAACGTGGTCTCGCTAGGCTTCGCGACGAACACGCCCGAGTTGAAGCAGTCCGGCCACCCTGCGTCAGGAGCAGCCGAGAACTCCTCCCTGTCGAACAACTCGTCCACGTTCCGGAGGGGCAAGACGTCGGCGTCAAGGAAGACGACCTTATCGAACTGTGTCTGGCGCCACAGCTGCAGTTTGGTGAGGGTGATACCGAGCTCAGGGCGGCCGAGCAGGCGGAGATTGCGCTCGCTGCGCGAATCCAGCGCGTCCACAATGATAACTTGGTCAAACAGGCCCCGCAGGCGCTCCAAGGTCGGCTCGGAGACCGCCAGGGTGCACAAGATGGCGAGTTGCTTTGTCGTACCGTGATCTCGGAGCGCGTGAGCAAGGGTTAGGGCGCCCGGGGCGTAGGAGTCGGAAGCGAGGAGGGTGACGAAGGCTTCCATAAATTTCGTAAGAAGGGTGTTTACGTTTATTTATTTGCTGGTTTGAGCCTCGGGGGAGGTGGATCAGACTTGCGCAGAGACACCCAGACGGGGGGAAGGGTAAGGGGGGAGGAAGAGAAGGTGAGGCTCGCGATGCGGACGGTGTGGCATTTTATTTCCCCGCCCGACGAAAAATTCCGGACTGCGTTTCCGGTGGGCTCGGCCAGCCCCCGGTCTGACAGTCCCATCTCTGCATATGTTTTCCGCGTCCCGGGACCGTTATCCTTGCCATCGGTCCGTGATCGCGCCCACGATAAACCGTGATCGTCGAAATGTGCGTCCGAGGCGGGTTTGGAGAACTTTCGCGACGCGCAAACAAAAAGGTTGGGAGCGTGATATTCGTGGAGTTTCGGGGTCTGCTGATACCATTAATATACTGGAGAAAAAAAATTAAAAAAATTAAAACCCTATCATCCCAACCAACCAACTGTGGCTATGCGATTTGTCTCAGTAGGCCGTGGTTGACTCCCCAAGAGATGGGCCAACCGAACACAGCAACGCGATAGCATCATCGCAGGGCCGAGGGAAGCAAAATCACGACCCAACGTGGTTTCTCTCTTCGATCAGACCAGATTGTGGATCAACGGGATGCTGTACGCCTGAAGGGTGGGCGATGCTAAATAATTTACCAGATTGCACGCCCATGTGCGACTGGAAAAAGGAATGAGTGCGCGCATTTGGACCCTTCCCTTTTTATTCACGTGTCCGCACTTATTCTGATATCATCACACACGCCTCGTGCGACGTGATACCTTGATGATCGATGTCGCGAGGCTCGCAGGCAAATATCTCATTCGTGCTACAAAATCAACGATCCGCCTCTACGTCCACACGTAGTTTTCCCCACCTTTTCCACGGCTCCCCCCACAATGTTACGCCGTCCGACCGTGATCGATTTCGCGAATTTGTCCCGTTAGTTCTTTATCGCGTGTGATTATGACTGACTGATCTGATCTATATAGGGTGACCTACACGTATAAAATGTCTGCGTCGAGATTTCTGGCGATGCCTCCAAGTAGGGGAATGTGAGCGTGAGAGCGTGAGAAGATGAAAAAGGACATCATTCCGCTTTGCGATTTTCACGAGGATATGTTTCGGGTTTGCGGGTTTGGTGTATGAAACCCCACCAATCTATAATAGTCACGCATCAATCTATAATAGCCATATAATCAATCTATAATAGCCATATAATCAATCTATAATAGCCACACATTCCTTGGGAGGTAATTATATAGATCATATCCTCAAGCTCGGCCATCATACGTAATTTTTGCAAGCTCGATTCTGGCCACAAAGATTATTTATGTTTGGGAACGAATGAACTTTCATAAATAGGCTGGGCGATAGTGGTGTGATTGGCATGGGGATATAACATGGAGATGAGGTGACGTATACGATCCTCATACAATGCCACTGTCAACAAGACGCAAAAGTCCGCATTGACATTTTTGACTGTTGCGGTCTTGGCAGTCACAATATATAAACTCTTGCTTCGCCCCCCGAAAATGACCGTCTTAACTCCCTCCTTCTTTGCCTTCCACCTTTCGCCAAGACTTCAATAGAGTATCCGGGCTTTCCCCGTTCGTTCATGTCCATTTCACTCCCCCAAACCATGAACGTCTATTCCACTTCCTCCGACAACGACCGCAACACCTCTATCACCCCGTCCCGCCCCATCCCCCCAGAAATTCTACACCAAATCTTCTCGCTCCTCCCCATCCGCGTGATCCGGTGCTGTGCTCTGGTTTCCCGTTCTTGGAACTCCTCCGCCATCCCCTATCTCTACCAAAACATTGTCCTCCGCACGCACACGCAGCTCGCCTTCCTGAACCGTACCTTCGCTTCCCCCAACGCCCCCCACCTCGGTGAGCAGGTCCGTTCACTCGCCCTCCTCGTCTCGCCGCCGCTCCTTCCGGACTGGAAGAGTCACGCCTGGGACCGCGACAGGGAGATTCCCCCGTTCTCCCCGCACGCCGACGAAAACTACCCGGAGATTAACACGGGCTGCAAGGAGACTGAATGGCTCGAGACCCACGTTACAGACGCAGACCTTCGCTCCATCCTCATCCGTTGCCCGAACCTCGGCGCTATCCACCTAAATGGTTGTTCGCAACTGACTGACACGACCCTCGTCACACTGGCCGACTCCTGCAGACAAGGCGTGCTCCATACCATTCACATCGCTCTCCTTCGCACCGTGACCGATCCGTCGATCGTCCATCTTGTCCAGCGTCACGGCCCGCACCTCCGTAATGTGGACCTTTCCCTATGTACATCGCTAACCCCTGCCTCTGTGGCGCTTCTCGCCCGCGCCACAGGTCCACGACTCACGCACCTACGTCTCAACTCGATCGCCTCACTCACCGACGACAGCATCGGGGCTGTGGCGGAGTGGTGTCCAAATATCCGGTTGTTGCACTTGGTGCGGTGTTGGAAGGTGACGGACGGCCCCATGACGGCGATTGCGCAGCGGTGCAGGCGGCTGCGGTACCTGTCCGTGGCGTTTGCGACCAACGTGACCGAGGAGGGTCTGACGGCGTTGGTGAACCAGTGCGCCGAGCTCGCGTGGCTAGATATCACTGCATGTGGCGTCAGGCTCTTCTTTAAGGAGGCCGTGCTGAGGAGATGGACGCAGGTCAGGACGCAGACGGGAAGGGGTGAGATGGCCGTCGTGGATAGGAAGGTCCTGTTGGTGTGAGGGTGTCTTCGGAATGCAGCGTTCTGATCTTTTTATGAATGACTATATTTCATTTTAGTAACTTTTTTTTTTTGGTCCTTTTTT
>RBNI01002515.1:0-18269 GCA_003990745.1 Jimgerdemannia flammicorona | reverse complement strand
AAAAAAAAAAAAAAAAGATATAGCTTTTTGAACTTAGCAATAGCAGAACTCTGCTAGAGAATTCAAAAGAGATGATAGAAAAGAAAGAGAAGAAGAAAAAGAAAAAGAAGAGAATAGCTTATTTCTGTTTAGATCTTATAATGTTAGTGATATTGTAGAGTTAATACCTCTTTCTCCACTACCTTACTAGTTACAATAATTTGGTAGATAACCTTCCAAGTTCACTTTCCATAATTATTACCCTCTCTATCTTAGGTTGGTTTGCTGTACCTATTGCAGAGCAGTGAGAGAGAGGTAATGGTGATGAGTTACCCCTTTTTCAGTATTGGATCAATGTCTTCTCTACCTTTTTATAGTTTCTAATGCCTTTAGCTATATCTGGAGTACATCTGTTTTGATATAGTGTCTTCTTTCTTTTACCATCACCAATAAGATACTATCTCAGTATATCTCAGGCTATATAGGAAGTCAGCTGACCTTGGATATCAAGTGCTCAGTATAGATTACCTGTAGGTCCTTAATACCTATAGTGAGGCCCTCTGGCTTTAGTGAGCTTCCCAGCAAGTGTGGTTCTGGTATAGGTGACTGCTTTTCAGGTATTGTCAGGATGAGAGGGGAGATGGCTATTATAGATAAGAGGAAGAATGATAGTAGTGAATCAGTAGAGTACTAGGTTGGGGGTGGTCATCAGGGCTGGAGTAGATACTGCTTTGGTGGGGCCTTTTGATTGGTATAGAGTGGTTAGGTAGTAGGTGTCACTCTTAGTTTCTTTTGGTGATTTGGCAGATTGGGCCCTGGTCATTGGGGAGGGTTAGGGGGCCTGAGGCTACTCATTTTAGATATCTTGACTACACTCAACTAGAACCGGGAGCTAATATGGCAATGCAATCAAGGTCTATAGGCTTGAGTAGTGGGGTATTGTAGGTCTCTTCTCACCTTATATATAAGTTCTTTACTTATCTCAACTAGAAGAACCAGGTCCTACCCACTGTGATATACTTTGATAAGAGTTTTTCTTTGCCTGTTATTCTCTTTAGAGTGGCAAAGGCTATTCTATTCAGCTTAGGCATGGCCTTGTGCATACATTGGGGTCTTGGGCATACACTTTTAGTCATTGGCATATAGCTGAGTTCCCTCTGGTAATAGGGAGAGCATGGTATATAGAATGAGGTGTAGGCCAACATAGGCCCTGCTACATCTGATATAGTCAAGCTGCTAGACAATAGCTAGCCTAGGTTAATAGAGGGGCAGTGCTTGATGGGTGGTGGAGGAGGGTTTTGGCCTATATAGTCTAGATTCCCTTCTAATAAAAATCTGTAGAACATTGAGTCTATTAAAAAAAAAAAAAAAAAAAAAAAAAAAGACATTGTAGAGTCAAACACCACTTAGGGATCAGAGTGTGGCAATTTTGCTTTGATGATATCTGCAATGAAGAGTGCAAGAAGAGATACCAAGTTTTGAGAATACTTGAGTAGTAGTAAGAAGCATATTTTTATATTAAAGAATAAAGAAATAAATATAAAGAATATCTCTTTACTTGCTTATTATATATGTGGATTTGTTTTTGTTCTCTTGCTATGGAAAAAGGACTATTCAAGTGATTTTAACAAATTCGATAGTCAACAGATCACGATTTTTTGAGCGGTTTTCAAAATTCTAATAACAGCCAAGACATATTTTTATTCACGTGACCATATAATATAAATAGGTTTGCTCGATAAAGTAACATGGATGGGGTTTGTAGACAGAGTCGCCATGGAAATACCTAGTGTTATCTCTTTGACACCAACCGTTGGCTTCCATACCTTTTAAAAGTCATAGCCTGCAACACGAGACAAGGTTGCACTCATACACGTAATTACGTTCATTCGCTGCACATTACCCAAAGGTATGTTCATTTATTCTCATAGCAGTGGCTGTACAAGCTGTGATGGGATGGCTGGGGAATGAGTCGAGAAAAGTCGTCCGAAAGGCAAGAATGGGAGTAAAAAGTTGAAGAAGGGGTGCACGAGTCGTTCCGATATTCGGTATCCAACCTTATTCACTCAACCACAGGACCGACGGAACCGGCGAGATCACCGCCCCGATCTCCTCTTCCATCGTGATCTTGTGCAGAGGTCAAATCGTCCATATTAGCTTCGCGATGCTAAAATTCATGGCCCTGCCGGGCTGCCGGCCTCCAATGACGAGGACGACAACGACAGTAATGGTGAGGAGCCTCCCAATTAGCCAAATGCGCGATCACCGCACAGTCTATAGAACGTGATTCGTATGATGGAAGACATCCAAATTGAGGGGAGTGCTACTGTTGTCATGCCATGGCTAATCGCCTACATACTGCAATACATTCTTTTTTAATATATATATTATATATAATACCAGAACGTGCCGTGAGTCGGCGAGTGAATCTTGGGGATCCAGCGTGGTTGTACCACTCGTTTGTCTGGTGTGCAACATTCGCGAGGCCTCATTTGGCGTCGTCGGTGTCGTTGACGACGAGCTTGGCGCGTCCGAAATTGATGTCGATGATCAATTTGCGGTGGGTTGTGGTTATAAGTTGGCTCATCGTTTGATGATAGGACGATAATGTTGAAGTCCTTTTTCTCCATCCTCGCACACAGACGAACGAAACAAGTCCTTCATCATCGCATATTACCTTGACCTTACAACGACCAATGTCATCCCCCGCCCAGATTTAGAACAAGGTTCGTGCGCCAGTATTGATCATTCTTTTTCGAGCGTCTGCTCTCTGGTCATGCCGAACCGAACAGAGCCGAACGTCACGTGCTACGTGCCGAACGCCGATGACGAGAGGATGCGTGCGCTCTTCGGTTCTTATAGAATTGACGAGGGTCGTGATACCCAATAGGACTGCGTGGCGGAGGTCGGTTGTGGGGAAAGGAAAGATGATCGCCGAAACGACGTGACACGATGGAAATTTTGTAAATGTTTTCCGCTGATCAAGCTCTAAATAACTTTTTGTTGAACCAAGCATGCCATTGTACCAAACATCGCATCTGGCCATTTCCCCATCTTGAGTGAGTCATTTTATTGATACCATCTTTTTTATTCTAATATTACTTATGTGCATACTCGCTCGACTTAAAGGTCGTGTTAGATATAGACCGGCGCAGAATTGTAAAACCGAAATACACCTTTACCACATATGAATGTGTTCTGTCTGCTCTCGCCTCTGCAGCCCCTCGTCAAAATGCTTTTCAAAGTATGCCCTTGAAATAACAAATTTCACCAGCGATTTGCAAACAACCTAGAATAGGGGAAGGGAGTATTCGTGGAATTTCCAAAGGGAAACATTTGTACATGAATAAATGAATGTATTAAAGGCATGACCAGACATTGTTATGGTATTTACAGAATATGACGCCAAGAAGGGGATAAAAGAAAAAAGCGACACGGACAAATGCTTTTGGGAAAAAAAAATAAAATAAAATATGACGAACTACTGTCTCCAAAACAGATAGACTATTCGTCAGTGCTAATGTTAAGAGTGCGCGGAAGCCTCAGAAAGCGTAGGCGTGAGATCGCCGGACGACGATATCGATCTTCGACTTGACTTGAAGGTATTTGAGCAAGTTGCGGCATCGTGAAAGCGGGTGCTCTGGGAACATTTCTATGGAGCGTGAAAGATTTTTTTTAATAAAAAAATAGAATTGATTAGAGATCGGGTTGGTCATTAGAAAAGTGCCCTTCCTGCCGGTAAGTCACCACTTCACCCACCATAATCACATACTTACCATCGTAACGATCGTCGTCTGCGAAGCTAAGCTCCACGCCGTTCCCATTTGCCTCGCCTGTCCGCGTTTTCGTCGCATACTGGTTCAGCCCCGGAAATTTTGTGAGCAGCACAGCCTCACGCAGGCCCGCCGTGCCGGTTTCGGCGCATTGCACCTTAATGGTGTAGCTAAAGTCGGCAAGGGGGATGATCCACGAGCCAAGGTAGGATACGCCCGTCGCGGAAATCTGGGGAAAGGATTGACGTCAGTATAGATGTTGGGTATGTCGTTTGGTGATGATCACGAATGCACTTTACACAGGCGTCGTCAGAGTCATCTTATTATCACAGTTTCCGCATCACCAAACTTCACACACTATGAATGGTGGTCGCATACCTGTGGTGGATTCCGCATCTTTATAATGGTCTTCAAGACCCTCAGTCCTTGCATGGCCAGAACCTCTGCGCTCACGCACGCAGCGCCGTCCTTCTTCGCAGCTTCGATGAAGTACCTTCGAACTACGTCAACGTCATTCATCGTCCCGAAGGGAAGCTGGGTCTTCTGGGCGAAGAAGTCTATAGAGATTACGTCACCCTCAGTGGTGGTGAAGACGCGTTGGGTGTCGGTATCACTGACGAGTGTCCAGGTAGGAAGGACGGGGAGACGAACGGAGTTGATGTTGACGGCCATTGGGGAGGTTTTCTTGTGATGTTTTCGAATGAGAGATGATCAATGGACGGTCCAATTTATTTATTTTTTTTTGTGTGGCACAGCCGAGGCCTCACACTGCATCCAATTATGAACTCTGGCGCCATCACGACGCGAAGCCACCCAAGAGAAGGACCCTTCTGTCGAAGTACCCGCAGTAACCGTATTTCAGCTCATTCCGTAACCTTGGATATTGATATCACTCCCACCTGGTGGCGCAGACACCAAATGAAAGAGGCTGAGCATACTCAAATGACTATGGATGGTAACTGTGCTTGATTACCACATCAATCATAACTCAAAATACATCTCAGGCCGAATCTCGATCGTCTCCCAAAACTCGTCCGGATCAATCCTCCTCCTGATTCCGCCCCTTTGTACGACCTCCTCTAAGGTTCCCTCTCCCAACGCAACACGACAATCGTCATCCTCCCTCCTCAACTTTTCAATCTCGGTGCGCTGCTCCGGTGAACCCCACATAAGCATTAGGCGCATCCAGTCGTAGCAAGTGCCATCGGAGACAATCCAACGCTGGGACGAGAGGCGTGGGTGGTGCGCATGTGTGGCGAGGATGGCGCGGGCGACGTCAGCGCCGTGGATGAGGTGCAGGGGACGAGCGAGAATTTTCGAGCGAAGTTGGGCGGGAGTCGAGAAGCGTGGGATCCAGTTACGTGGTTGTCTAGGATGATATGTGGATGTTTCCGTCGCCATGAAGGAATCAGCATCGATCAAAGCTAGAATGTTGACAACCATATGGTTTCGACCCTGGCCAGATAGAACGTATCGACTCACCTCTCCCCGCCCCACAACCCGCTTAAATGCAGCACAACCCCACCCCTCTTCAGGACTACTTCCTCGCCAACGTGTCTCCCCGAATTCGCCACTTCAGGATCCAGCTTCGTGTGCCGATCGCTCGGATTCTGTGTATAGGGCCTCGTGGACGATAACTGAATCCACTGCACCCCCTTTGCGGCCTTGGTTTCGTATGCATCCATGAGCTGCTCGGTGGCCTCCGCGGTGGGAAGAGGAAAAGTGACAAGAACGGTTTCGGCGAGAGGCAGAGAAGCGACGTCGACGGAAGTAGGATCCAGAGACCAAGGGATTGTGTTGTCGCGACCTGTGCGAGTGGTAGCGGCGAAAGGAACGGAGGAGCGGGAAAGAAGAGAGGTGAGGAATGGGCCAGTCCATCCGTGACCGAGGATGAGGAGTGAGAGCTGTGTGGACATGGTGGAGAGTTTCGGATGGGTGGATCGAAGAAAATTGTGTTGAAATATAATTTGTGGCCGATGACGTCATCCAAGGGGTTGGAGCGTGGGAGGGAGATGTCAGACCGGAGATAAACATCTAGGCTGCATTCTTGAATGTATGCAGAACCCGGAATCCCGCTCCTCCTCACGTTCGAACCTACCATGCCCCATTACCGCCTCTAAAACAAACCTCCAAACGTCCCGCTGATAACCTTCAGTCCGCCGGCTACCTGCCTCGGCACAGGTGCTATGCTCTGCGCAGTTCACTCGCTTGCGCGCCCGGCGAACTCTCTGACGTTGTGTGCTTGGAGTGGACTTGAGGTAGGAGCGTGAGACCGAGGTAGTGGTTAGCATGGCGGTGGGTACATTGGGACGGTTCGAGTCGGAAGGCGTTTGCGGGGAGGAGGAGGAGGGAACAGGCTGTTGTGAGCATGGATCGTACTGTTTGTCGGGTTCATTGCAGGCCAAGATAAGGTCACGCCGAATCGGTCATGATGATCCTGACATGGCTGTAGTTGGTTTTGCAAGAGGAAGCCATTGCAGTTGGTGGGAGAGGTACAGTAGCACGTGGTGTGAGCGAAAAACGGACGGATTGTTTGGAATAATAATAATGATGTTGCATGTTTAGCGCTGTTGTCATGGGCAGGTTATGTTATCCTGGGTGTGTTCTGCTACCCCGTGCCACGGCGTACTTCTGACGGACCATTGGGTGGGAGTGGGAGGTGGGGGGTGGGGGTGGGGGTGGGGTGGTGGAGGTGGGGGAGGGTTGTCTTCGTGTTCTTGGGCTTTAGGCGTCGTACCGTCATACCCGTTTGATTTGACAATGTTTGGAGATGGCAACTTATTCCGACGGTATGTATATACACAATCGACTGATCTGAACATCGATCCATCCTGCCCTCATCACCATACATCGAATACACGAGTATCTTCCACAGCGAGGGACATTCAAGGAAAGTCTATTACAGCGTAATGGTCATACGCTCGTCACGCAAACCAGAGGTGAAGTGTCCGACCGGAAAGGGGGCGAGATGTTGATCAATGGCTGGCTTCTGGGTCCGAAGCCACGACTTTCCAAGCACTCTCTTCGATACAACTCTGGGTAGGTGGCGGATGAAGCCGGGGTTCTCGTAGGTAGCAAGATGATTGTCCTCTGTTTATGTAATTACTAACGCTATTCGAGTTAATCTATGTACAAGATTGAAATAAATTATAATTCGCAACCCACACATTCTACACCCTATATATCCACCCACCCATCACCTCCTCAGCCGCTCCCTTTCTAAAACTCGGAATCCGGGTTCACAATCGCCAGGTACCGATAATGATGGTTCAACCTCCACTGCCTATACTCCCTATGGATCTCGCGACGCCCACTGCGCCCCATCGGTCCGGGCGCGTACCCGGCCCTGACCGCGTACGGATCCGGGCCGAACGCCATTTTGTCGTCGTGATACTCGATGAACAGGTGGCGAGGGAGGAAGAATTCGTTGTTCCATTGGCGAAGGTACTCCTCGGCTTTGGTACGGGCAAGGTTCTCAGTAAACCGGCGCGCGTGGTAAGACTGCGGAAGAGGAGAGGATGGTTAGGATCGATGGAGTGGAAGCGGGTGAGGGTGGAAAGAGAGGAAGAGATAAAAATACCATGCCCAAGGTAGCAACACGGGCAATCCAAAAATTGGAAGCAAAGATTTCAAAGCTGCCTGGAGCGGATGCGAGGATGTCGTTCATGCCCTGCGGTGAGGAGGAAGTTTGGATGATGAACATTTGGGTTAGGAGTAAATCACTCACATGCGCATAGCAACTGCACCATCCGTACCCAATACACACATTATGGAATCTTTACTGTCTATATCTCATACCATTCGCCAACTCCTATATCCGTTCATGACACATACCGTGATGAACCGGTCCCAGTCCGGTAGGGTGACGTCGTACGAAAGCAATTGCCTGGGGTACTCCTTCTGGAACCCGTGCGTCATCGTGGTCTGGCTCTGCATTTCGATGGTGACGGGTTGTGCCAGCGCGATAGGACGTCTGTTTACAAATTTCGAATGGAATTAGTATATACACCGACTCGCTCTAAACCCTTTACGGCAATTACATCTCTCCGTCAACACGAACTGGAACTCGCTGGGCAACGGCCTCACAATGGCAACGCCTGCCAGATCCGGCGGGGGGCCCTCGGGAGGAGCGTAGACCTGCTGGCCAGGAGCGCCGGGGGCGAAGTAGGGCGGCGGTGCGTCGGTGTAGGTGGCGGTGGGGAGTGAGGCGGCGGCTTCTGCGGCTTTGGACATGGCTGATAGACTGTTTTGGTGATCAAGTTTGATTGTTGTGTGTTGAAGTGCGTCGGTTTGAGACAGGGAGGCAATCAGGTATTTATTCCCCTTCACGCCAAGATGCCTAGAAATCACGCCGAGATCTAGCCTAGAAATGCGCAGGTCGTGTGGCTTGGTTTGTGACTGTTACTGCGCGTTTAGACCTGGCCTACCGCTTAAGGCTGCTGCGGCAATTGCAGAAGCGTAGAAGTCGAACGGGAACGGCAGTGACGGTTGTGGACGTAGACGGTCGGATTTGGAAGGTTGTCGATCGGATCCGGCGTGTCAAAGTGGTTCTATGTACCGAAGTCTTTGTCCTCAGGGCTCTCAGTGCACGGTTGTTACTGGGGCGTCGTTTGACATGATCAGTGCTGATAAAACAAAGTTGGATTTGGCATAGCAGCAACCGAAACAATTTTTCAACGCCGGAGATGGTTCTTGCATTTGTCATCGTTTCTCCCTGGCAGTCACGTCAAGGGTCGACTCAACTGGGTGATATTCACGAAGAGATAGCATATTTCGCTCATTCCAACAGCTGCTTGCATTTATCGGAGTTATCTGTAGACCTGGTGTAATTTCATTGGTGTCAAGATGTCTTTCTATGTCTCGATTTCATCAACAGTTGCGCTGGTATGTGCGTGTGAACACCATTCAAGGAAGCTTCGCCCGACACCCCTGTCAAATAAATGCGCCCAAGGATGAGCCGCTATCTGGCATTTCTTTTGCTGACCTATGCAATTTCATTTTTAATATTAGCTTAGTCGGTGATCCAGATGGGTTTACTGCGAGTGGTTACAACAAACTCGAGGTCCGCTCCTCCGCAAGACTGAGAGGAATGTGCGGGCTTTGAAGTGCGGGAAAGTGACATAGACCTACCCCGCAAACAAACGATTGTGCCATCCTCGGATATCCAGCGCCGTTCGAAAAATAGAATTGGTAATGTTCCCGCGGCTCCTTGCGCGCTTTTGTTATTGTTGACCGGAGAACATCAGCGGTGGATCCTGGGGAAGGAGTCACGGGGAGACATATTCCTCAACGTGGATTGAGTCGTCTCGGCCATCACACAAAACCGTTCATACTGTCCAACAAAGGTCATGTCATGATAAAGGTCAACCTTGGCAATCAATTTTGTTTGTTTTTTTTTTTCCTTATTGTCGAGTGACAGGCCCGTTGTATTGGAACGAAGGTCACACTAGGCAGGCGCATCGGCGTGATGGATCCCCACGTAAGCATGCATGCACTGGAAATGGCCAAGCAAGACCCTATGATTCGGTTTGGCACCATCTCCCTGCGGACCTGCACCATCATCCGCCCATCCTTTTGGTTCGCTATATGTCGGCGTTCTACCACCGGTTTTTTTTTTCCTCAAAGAATAAGGTGACATGCCTTGCGCGATCAGCGCTCTTCCAAAATTCTAAGTTCCCCGTCCTTCCATATTTACCAAAATCCAAATCCCGCCACACATCCACATCCGGACGGTTGTTTTCCTCCCAGAAGTCCTCTCACCTTCCGACATGCTGAATCGAGTGAATCGAGTATCGTTTTCAGGCTCCGAGTCGGCGAAATCGGGCACTCATGCGTGGTGGAGAGATCTCACTCGCCTTTACGTAAAATCTCCTCTGCGCAGCGCAGTAGTATTGATATGCTTTTCCTCCCACAAATGGGAATGCTAACAGGGGGGGAGGGATCATGAGTTCGGCCACGAGGCAGATGGGTGATGGGAATAAACATCGTTTATGGTTTGAATCGTCCCTTTGTCTATCCAAAATCTTAATTCCGTTTCAATACCCGTTTTTTCTTTTTTCCGGTCTATATGTGTATAGTTTCAGCTCGCTTTTGGGGCAGTTTTGATTGGTCCGTATTCTCGATATCGTTTTTCTTTTTCCCAACCTGTTCGAAATGCCTGAGACCATATCAAACATTAAAAGTGTTTTCAATGTAGTTTCACTACGCTTGGTCTTTTATGGCCAAGGTAGTGTTTTTACTTTTCGTTTATTATTTTTCTCTTTAGAGAAAATCAAAAAGAAAAGTAAGGCAATGACAGATTTTTAAGTGTGCCACCTTCAAAGATAACAAATAATTATTTACAAAGACAAAAACCTGAGGATATTAACAAGGGAGTATTTATAAAATGCGGAATTACGCTAAGCAATGATGTGAAAGGAGGAAAATGAAATATGTACATGTATCATAACAGATGTTCGTGTTGATTGAAATGTAGGCGTGGTGCGAATAGTGTGAGATGAAAGCGCCTTTTTCATTGTTTTTTTTTTTTTTTTTTTTATGAAGCCTGGCCATCGACGTCCGTCTCTGTCGATGTCATCTCCATCGAACCAAATCTAATTTCGTCTTTGTTTTCTTCAGGGGGAATCCCCAGGTAGTCGCCCAGCTTTAGCTGCAACGATTTCATTTCGTCGGTAACGGCTGCTGTTCCCACGTAGTTCATGACTTCGAGCGCCAGTTTAAGGAGCTCCTCGTTGGACGGCCTGTTATCGTTTTCTTCGTCGTTTTCTTCATCGTATTCGTTATCATAGTCTTCGTTATCGTACACCTCGTCCTCGGGATCGGCCGGATTAGGGACGGGTTTGTTGGCCTGCCATATGGTCTCGTCGACCTCGGCGAACCCAGAGTCGAGTGACCCCGGAAAGGTGGGATCGTAACCCTTGTTGTCGGCCGCGCTGGCAGTACCGTTTGGCCGCAGCAGGCGCTGTGCGAAGCCCTTGGGGATCGCGTGGGCATTCGTGCCATAGGTGGACCCGAAAGCTTTCGTCTCAGCCGCCACCACCTGCACAAAGATGATGGCAACGATCGGCACGACCAGGTCGAGTATGTTCATGCGGGGGGAGGCGATCTTGGTGTCGGCGGCGGCGACGGGTGTCGATTTCGACAGTCCCGCGAGTTTGAGGAGGCTCCAGATGCTAGGCAAGGAGGCGGTGGTGGAGGCTTTGGCGAGCTGCTTCTTTTCGACGTTGCTGGGTACCACCGCGGTAGCGGCGGACTTAGCAGCAGCTACGTCGTTCATTATTGTGCTCGTTCGCTTGATCACTTCCACCGTCGGTTCGGTGGTCGGCGGTGTGATGTCGGTGGGTTTGGCATGGATGGGGTCTGCGCATACTTTTACCGTTGCAGAAGGCGTTGAGGTGAGGGAGAACCTCAGGAGAGAGGGCAATCGGAATACCATTTTATTTTCCACGCCTCGCGAGCAAAGTCTTTAAGACCGCAACTAGGCCGGCTGCTGGAATGAAATGTATAGCGAAATGCAAACGGTTGAAGAGTTAGAGAAGGTCCCATCGACCGAATAAATATTAAAACGGAGCATTCCAATTAGTCTTTGTGTTCAGCACAAAGTCCCGAAATGTCATTACCACCATGTAACCAAGCAATATAGGAGGATTCGTACTGGTCCAATTTACTGCCCCCCCAATGCCTTTTATGAACTCCCAAGATAGCCGATGACTTACTATTACGTGAAATGGTGCTTCGCGCCCAAATCTCCGCACTAAGTCGAGGTGGACACAAGGTCATCTGGTCGTGTTGACACCGGCATAAGCCGAAAAAGGAATGTCGCGCGATAAGACAGGGAGAAAAACT
The DNA here is from genome assembly GCA_003990745.1 of Jimgerdemannia flammicorona. Lineage (NCBI taxonomy): Eukaryota > Fungi > Mucoromycota > Endogonomycetes > Endogonales > Endogonaceae > Jimgerdemannia > Jimgerdemannia flammicorona. The sequence goes on along the minus strand of RBNI01002515.1, from coordinate 6,672 downwards.
TGCCGTGCTCCTAGACCAGGGCGGGGGGCCGGGGGGCGGTCATTCCCGCCGTCTCCCGCGCTTCACGCAGCAAGGTGATTTTTCTCGAAGCCCCCAGTCCCTTTGTTTACGGTGCAGAAACTTTATGCAGGTCGACGAATTTGTCCCAACATGGAACGCCGAATCTCCCATGGAACGCCGAATCTCCCATGGAACACCGAAATCTCGCATAAATTGACAGTCCCTCGGAAGGGTCTTTGAACCTTTTCGTTTCTTCACCTCACACAGTATACGGTATGGTGACATTGCACAGAAGGATTTCGATCGACTGTGTTTGTGTGTGGGGCAAGTGCTCCGCTAGCGGGGAGTGGTGCCCTCTCGGGATGCTATGCAAAGTGCTCCGTGCGCTCTGCATACTCTCTAGGATGGCAGACTCAACAAATATTACGGGATTACGGAAATTCTGCGGCTGTGCTGACTACTGCTCGCTGGCGGGCATTAAAACGATAATTAACCGACGTCAAAACCAGCCAGTCTGCGTCGTAGTAAGCATTACCCTGCATATAACACCACTCTCACAACTAACGCCATCACCACATGTTCACCACAAATCTATCAGCCTTCTACAAACCCCAATAAAAATAGGACTAAATATTTTGGCTCACGCGTGTATGACACAATAAAGGAATGAAAAAGTCTCTCGTCTTCAAGCCACCGCCGATTATAGGGCTGTACCCCCCTGAAAAAGGGTTTGGGGCTTTCTATCTTCATGACGTTCAAACAGATAAGAATGACACTGTAACGCATTAGACAAAGGATTCACAGAGTTTATGATTCATAACGTTGGATATGGAAATTCATTATGGTTCCTGAACCGACGGATCTCTTCGCCAACTCCCTCTTTTTTCCGACTCCTTTTTTCCACCTCATCACAAGATCTCGGCCGGATGCCTAGAACAGAGCTATTTCATGGACCAAATCTATCATGTGCTGGGAAACGCTCACATGATCGCTCTTTGGGCACCCATCTTTCGTTATGCTCAATCTCCTGACGTTTCACGTTGTCTTTGTCACAATGTTTGAGGATAAGCATCGATAACAAACATGAATCAGCCGCCAGATGAAGAAAACGCTTCCTTTCACAACGACATGGTTATCCCAATCTTGCAAATTTAGTTTTTGACTTCACTGACAGGCCAGTCGTATCGCCCAACATTCGACTCCGCGGGTACATCATTGGCTCGCATCTCGATGCGACTCCAATCCTCCGATCCTTTTGACGTCAATTTGTTTACTTGCTCCAGCATCATGGGGCAGACGAGAATGTAATCGAAACACGTGGCCTTTCCTTGGGGCGGAAAGGGGTCTGCGATCTGCCGGTCCATAGAAGGATAAAGAGGCGGTTTCGCTTACAGAGCAAGGAGATCCTCAAACACTCCTGCCTTGTGACATCTAGTCCTTGATGTGTCCTCGATAACGGAGGTAATGTTTGGTTACGACATCATCCCAATGAATCGTGGCGAAGATTTGATGGGAATTTCCGGCCATTCTCATGATCTGTGGGGATTGAGCGCAATTGGAATCAAGCAGCATTGTTGTCCCTCTGAAAAAGTAATAACTTCGGCCATATGTCAGCACTGTCGGCATACCGCTTCCGTGCGTGTGGCTAACAAGGCGACGTCCTCCGTGGTTCATGAGATTCCGAGAACATAGCCTCTTGTGTTTCCAACTAAGAAATTTCTCTCGCCCCTGGCCCTGCAGCGTTTTGACATTTTCAAATGCGCTCGCTTGCCTTTGCACTCCTGGCAAACTCCCTTTGAAACTTCAAGCAGTAGCATTGGTGATCAGTTCTGGTAAGAAGCGGCTATTTTTATTCGCTGGAAGCTACTCGATATATCCTTATCAGCCTCAAGTCGTTTTGACACTATGTCTCCTTTGGTTCGAATACGATAGCCATATCCCTTACTTCTCTTTTTTTTTTTTTTTTTTTTTTTTTTTTTGCATCGTAAGGAATTCCTGCAATAGTTTGGAACAATCTGTCGTTCAAGAGAGTCAAATCTCTCCTTCATGTTTTATTTATTCCGATATATTGGTAGTTGTCCATTTGTGTTTGCTTTGAGGAAGAGGACATAGTACCGTCGACTCACAAGGCAGGCGGCACCAAGCTCTCTTATATTGATATATTTTATTCGAGTGGTAAGAATTTAACCGTATTTTGTCCCTGGATCTGCCGTTGGACATGTGCGTTACTGACCATCCTGCTGTCGTTCGTTGTATTCATGAATGAAATTGCATTCTATATACTATTTATTAGATTTGTGGACAGCGCGAAAGAATGCCATCTTTAGTAACTTCAAACCGTGGCCCGACACCACGGTTTGCGTAAATCGGGACATATAAAACCTTTTAATTACTGATTATAAATGCCTACCCTGTAGATCCTGCTTCCATCTTCGGCCAGAATGGCCTCGTTCAGCCCCATACCTCGCAACCTTCGGGTCAGGTGTTTGGATATGCCCATGTTTGTAGAATGGGATCGCCGTTGCTGCTTCGATGTTCGAATTGGCTCGAACCATGCTGCGGCCGGGTGCGTTATTGTTTCGAATGGGTGTATTGCATGCGTATTAGGTAACCATGGAGTGGTACAAAGTTGCTTCAAATTTTTGTTCGGTAGGTGTAGTGTAGTACGGAAAAAATTTGCTGCGTCGGCAGGTGCTTCGGAAACTCGTAATGGCACATTTATATCTTAATGCATATGCGGTGCTTGATAAATCTAGAAATGAAACAACCAGTTTGGTCAATTTAGCTGTATAAAGAATGGGGATACAAGAGTAAGCACGGCACAACGGCACAGCCGCTGCAGCCTGCCGTAGGGCAGAAGCACTTGGCTCGTATCCTCAAAGTGCTTCAAAACAAATCTCGTGACCCAGATTGCCAAACAGTTTAAATGGTCTGAGCGTGGACTGCATTATTACCAGATCATACCAATAAGCTACTCGTCCACGGCTTTAAGGATAGCGGACTCTGCTGGACACCTGTAGCTCGCGCGCTTACCGATAGTTATGATGTCTACACTTACGACATGATCGCTCAAGGGACTCCTTGTCCCCCAACAGCTTCGTGTTTGAAAATCTTGTCCGTGACGCCGTCTCTGTCCTCGAACATCTCGCCCTTCCTACTCTCCTAGTCATTATCGGCCACTCCATGGGCGCCCACACCGCAGCCCTGCTGAGTCGTGCGCATCCGGACGTCGTCGGTGCCCTCGTGCTCGAAGATCCGCCATGGACGTCGCTCGACGTCCCACAACCCTCCGAAGAAAACGCCCGCGCCATCGAAGACTCTGAGGCCACGCTCCGCGACACGCAACAGAAACCAGTTTCGCAGATCGTCACCGAGGACCATGCCGTACACCCGGCTTGGTCTCATGATGAGCTCGTGCCATGGGCAGAAGCCCAAAAGCAGTTCAATATGGCCGTCTTCAGTAACGGCATCGAGGAGACCAGACGTAGGTGGAATGCTGTCGTGCAACAGCTCACGGCCCCCACGTTATTACTTACAGGGGAGAACGCACTGGGAGCTATTGTAAACTCCGAAATGGCACAGATCGCTCTCGGTACAATGCGAGGGATGTCATGTAAACTTCGAGGGTGCGGGACATTGCATATGGCGGGATAGGTTCGAAGGGTTTATATCGACAGTGAAGGAGTTTTAGAGAAGCATCACAGGGAACAGCAATAATGAGGGCTGAATTGTTCGTTAAGAATTCTCTATTCGTCGCAATTATATATTAAATAAATGCATCCCCCCGTTAATAAAATAACTGTTGCATAGCGTTGGTCTTTGCCGTATGTAACTAAAGTCTTGATTATATTGATTATATTGGAAACATTGTCATGTCAACCTCCTTTCAGCATGCGAACCACCTTTCAGCATGCGAACCACCTTTCAGCATGCTCGATCGAAATCCGGTTTGCTGCACGTGCCTCACGTTAAAATACGACGTCAGGATCGCAAAAACAAACATGACGGTGGAATAGAGGAATGACTGTACGTCATTGACACCAAGTCTATGTCATGCAGAAGAGGAACACAAACAACCAAAAGCACAAGGAAATGAACAAAAAAAGAAAATAAATATGTATGCGGCATTGGGTTTTAATGGGCCTTTAAGTGAAAACTGTGTAGTGAAAACTGTACATTCGGGCGTAGAGCTTCTGATGGATGACGGGCGTCGAGGAATGACGACGATCAAAAATGGGAGAGTAGTATGGTGTAAAGGGATGTGCAATGTGTGGAGTTTGTGCTCAAGAAGTTCTGCTTCAAAAAAAAAAAAAAAAAAAAAAAAGCCGCTCTTGTGCAAGCGTCGTAGAACCTTTCGGTTGATGTAGACGACCATTCCAGTCGACAGAGAACCCGAGGCAATCAATTCGTATCGATTGATGCCTGTACGCAGCTCAAACAATGTTTCGAGGCATTCCGGTTTCCGTCCGTCACACGATTATCAGGCAATTAAGTTTTCTGATTCCATCTGAAATTGTTTTTGGAGGACAACATATTACGTATATTGCCGTGCGGGATTACTCCAATTCATTCCGAAAGGCACGAGGACCAAAAATCTCAAGCCGAGCGTCCACAGAACACGCGCATACAATTGTCGTGCGACAGCTACTCTGAACTTCTGCTGGTCCATGTGTGCCGATCTTTCCAAGAAGAACGTCTGGAATGAAAGTTCCTGAACAGGCCGATCATCGTTGCCTCATTGGCGTTTTATTTATGCCATGCGATCTGAGATGCAAATCTTGACTCCGCCTCATGCGGTCCTGTGGGGCTTTCGCTTTTGATTGCTCGTCAAACATTATTTTGTAACCTCGACACCCGTCTTTCATCTCGCACACTAGCCCTCTTTTGCTTCACCAATTTCACCTCTTTTGTCCGGTATGATGAATATCACCGCCGTTCCTGACGACATCCTCGACGATATATTCAATCACACCTATTCCAATGATACACTCGCCCGCCTCTGCATCGTCAACCATCGCTTTTTTGACTTTGCTGCTCCTCTCTTATGGCGAAATATCGTGCTCGAATTCGGAGAATCCGGATCGCGGTGCGCCGATGTTCTAGACGTCCTTCGCCAACGACATCAATCGCGCGATTACGGTCGTCTGGTCAAAACCGTTTGCGTGAGAGAATCTGACCGTTCCCCGTCATACCAGCCTGTTGGCTGTTTGATAGACGTCGCTGATATCCTCACCATACTCGAGCAGTGCCCGAGCATGAAGACGTTTAAGCTATGCTTCACGGGTGCACGACCGACACGAATGCCCCCGACAGAAAATTCCCCCCTCCATTTTGCGGATCCCAAGTCTCAGCTACCGACGGGAGTTGTGTATCCAAAGCTACAGGAGATAGAGATAGTTAGTTCTGCTGACGTTGGAGTTGAAACACTACTTCAATCCCTAGTGATGCTGAGCCCTAACCTGAAGCGATTGACGTGGCGATCACATAATCTGTTCATCATCGACATGCTGGATTACGAACTGATGCCAGCACATTCTGCTTCACAGCAAGTCCTCGATAGCCGTCAACTTTCCGAATTCTCCTGGACCGTTCAACATAACACAGCGATGTCACACAATATTCCATTCAACCCTCCCCGGCACATTCGCTTGCCACCCTTCGACCAAATCACCGAACCGACCTTGAACATTATCATCAAATCTTGCCCGAATCTATCCTACCTCCACCTCCGTCGCGTCGTCATCACGGATCCAAGCACGATCGAATCCCTCGCCCTCCTGCCGAATCTCCGCTCACTCCATCTGGATTCATACACGTTATGGCCGTTCATTCCCGAGAATTCGTGGCTGCCTGCCGCGCGCGCCTGCTCACAGCTCACACACCTGGCGCTCCATGGACCATGCGGCGTGTCGGCGGATTTGGTGGTGGAGCTGTTTGCCATGTTACCGTGCTTGATGAAGTTGGAGCTTGATGGCGATCACGTGGAAGCGGATTTTGTAGAATTGGTGAGGGAAGCGGGAGAAGCATCGGGGGTTGTTTGCACGCAAATGATGGAAAGATTGGAGGGAAGATATTTGGGGACGATGTTGGTGGAAAGGAAGGGAAGAGGTTACAATTCCCTTTGCGGATGACTCGCCCTATTGATTTTCAAGGCCTTTGTGCAACTTTCATATTCCAACAAAGCAGACAATTCCCCACGTTTTTTTTTTTTTTTTATAAATGCTTCAAAAACTTTGAAAAAGACTGCGCCGTCACATTGCAGAGGCGAGTATCATTGTTGTCATTTATGTTTAGGATTCTCCATGCTATCTTCTCGGCTTGAATTTCGACGCTTGATTCTACCATTACCACTGCCACTTGACACATGGGTAATGTATCTTCATGGAATTTCACTGTAAATGAATGCGCTTGTTGAAGCAAGCTGAAGACAAATTCATGCTAGTATACATCTAATGGGAAGACGTGGCTCTTGTCTTTCAACAAAAAAGAAAGAAAGAAGAGGTGAAGGCAAATAAAATTGATAATTATATATACATATGTTATTTTTAGCATCAAAATTAACAACATAATCTCAGGAGGGTATACTCCACCCGTACAGCGCGTCTCCTTCAGTACATTTCCCCTTCAACGAAACAAAAAAGAATGATGAGAGAAAGAGAAAACACGGGGGGG
>RBNI01002514.1:0-18275 GCA_003990745.1 Jimgerdemannia flammicorona | reverse complement strand
GAAACTTGTAGAACTTTATTTGTCATCATTTGTCATCTTTGCCGAGAACTTTCCTCTTGGCATTTTCCTTTGATTTCTCAGATCCTTCCGGATCCTTCTTTCAGATCTTGTATAAATATCTCCTTTGTTCTCATGAATAAAGCTTCAGAATATTTTCTCTCAGAAATCCTTCGAGAACACTTGAACCCTTAGTATCTCTTCGAGCTACTTAGGATTACCAGAACTAGTCACTTCCTCATTAGAAACTAGAACCATTACAAATACTCACTAACTGCTAGCCACTAGGCCAGACATCCTGTCCAAACTCTCTCTAATGCTCTACTCTATTACTAATATTGAAGTCAATCAGTAGAGTACCCCCAATAATACTTGATCCCATCTCTATATCACTGGACCCCATACATAGCATCTCTCTCTTAGTCCTCTGCTAGCAAAGATCAATGTAGTGTATCCCATCAACTACTCCTCACTAGAAGCCCTTATACCTCATATGCCTACTATTCCAAAGTCCAACCAAAGACAATAGATCCCCCATGGAGTCTCTTGGTACAAACCTCATCTCTTATACCTTTTTCATCAGAGGAACCCAGCTTCCACCTCTTAGTTCCACAGCTCTCTTCAGCTATTAAGCTCTCAGACAATATAGCCTCTTTGAGAAATCAACTAGACCAAGACCTCCTCTATCCACTGGCAATGACAGAATTTCTCAGCTAACCTAACTCTACCTCTTAGCCCATATCCAATCTTTGGCTAGCTTCAATAGTCTCTTTACCACCTAGGCTAGAAAGTCCAAATAGTAAGCTAAATATCATAGCTTTGGCAGTCAGTAGATATTTAGGATTGAAACATAACCTACTAATGAGATATGGTGGCCTCTCCATCTCTGCAGGGCCTCTCCCCAGATAGCCACCTGTTGCTCTCACTAAGTTCTAGATAGGACTAATCCATAGATTGAGAGATAGATGCCCAAATACTATATAGCATCTCCTATAGAGACAATTGTTCCAATGATATCCCCTCTTACCAGACTATTGCCCAATATCATCATTTCACACTTATACTAGTTGAGTTTTGCCCCAGAGTATATCTTATACCACTGTACTGTTTCCTGAAGTTCTCTGATATCTGCAACTGATCCTAGTCTAATCACCATATTATCTGCAAAGGCCCCAATCTTCTAGACAATTCCAAATACTGAGAGCTCTACCACTTTATATTGGATCCTATCCATCAATAGCTCTAAGAATAGAGTATACAAAATAGAAGACAGTGAGTTCCTCTGAAGAACACCTCTACCCAGAGAGAAAGCCACCCCCTGATAACTATTATACATAAGTGCAGCTCTACTCTCTTCCAGTAAGCTGATTATTAACACTCAAAACTACTGAGGAACTCTAATACTATTCAGCACCTTCATTAACCAGACCCATCTGATCTGATCATAGGCCTTCTCCTGATCTAGAAAGACCAATCTCCCATCTAGTCCACATGCTTGAGCACCTTTAATAATACTATATATCTAAGCTATACTATCTCTAATAAGCTGGCCCACAACAAAACCTCATTGCTCCTCACCCAAAACTTGCTGGGCCATCTTCTGCAGTCTTGTAACAATCACCTTAGTGACCAACTTCCTATCTATGTCCAGGAGCATGATTGGTCATCAGTTTTTCCAATCCTCTCTCCTGCTCTTGTCCTTATACAACAGTACCACCAGCTCCAGATCCTGCTCTCTCATCTATCTTTCTGACTGTAATACTAAGTCACAAAGTGCCATCAGCTCTCCCAGCACTCCAGGGACTCCCACTATCTTCTTCCAGAAGTCCCAGAGCAGACCTAAAGTTGCAGCAAGAACCTGGTAAATCTCCTCCTCTTGAACTGGCATCACCAAACTACTAAGCCTATCTACTTGTGGTGGGTACCAATCCTCTAAAGTATTTTCAATGATTGCAGCCTCTACCCCACCCTCCTTCTCACTCTACAAACTACTCCACCTCTCTTTCAGCAAGCCCAAAATATCTTATGAACCATGTATCAGTAGACTATTAGAATCCAGTACCCCCTCCTACTTCTGCCTCACACTCCTCATCTAAAGTATCCTTGAGAGATACTTAGAGAGCCTCTCCCCCTCCTTCAGTCCCTGCCAGTGCAGCCACACAGTCATACCTTACATCAGCATCTCCTTCTTCTCTCTTAATATCTGTTGTAACTCAGCAACCTCCAGCTTTACTTATATCAACTGTCAGTCCTCAACCCTCTCCAAGTCCAAAAGACCTGCCCAATTCTCCTGAAGCCAGGCTAATCTAGCAGAGGCCCAGGTTACCCTCCTTCTTCTCTATCTTCCTGCTACCCTGCCAGCCTCACTCCAGTAAACCCAAGTAGTCTCCTTCAATCTCATCTATCAAATACTCATTGGGGTACTCTCAAGGATCCAGCTCTCCACTTTCTGCCTAATGTCCTCAGTCTAAGTATTCCACAGCCCCTTCTCAGCTAATAAGAAGAAATTGAGGTGCTAATGTCCAGACCTATTCTCACTTCTCCTAAACTGACCATACCCTAACAGGCTCCAATAGTCTGACCACAGATACCATGCAACCTCCAGAGATTTCCAGACATCTAGTCTCCAGCAATTGGCTGTTAGCACTCAGTCAATTCTAGTCTCCAGACCACTCACCTAATGAGTATAGATCCTCCTATCTCTCCACATTGCTCAACCAGTATCTACCAAGGAACTAAGTTGCTCTATCTCCTCTCAACCTTCCAGACCATCACTCCTACCCCCTACATTCCTCTCCCCATCTGTTCTGTCCAACTATACTGAGTGAACTATGTTGAAGTCCCCCCAAGTACCTCCACCCCAGCCTCTGCAAGTACCCCACTATCCAAAAGACTCTCAACCCATTCTATATGCTCACTCCTAACCACAGGGCAGTAGCAAGATCCAACTACAATTAACTCCCATCCAGGCCAATACTACTCTCTCCAAGTCATATAATCCCCCCAGTTTCTGCTCCTACAAATTTCCCCTCTCCCTTTCTGCACCAGTAGCCCAACCTTGCTATTTCAGACTGCAGCTCTGTCCCATTCCCTCATCCACTCCTGTTGATCAAAATCCTCCTCATATCACACATTCTGCAGAAGAAAGAGATCAGCCTCTAATCTCCTTAACCAAGTAAAAATATTATATCACCTCTCAGAACTCTACAGACTATTCTTATTCAATGAAAAAATATTAGTTGTACTATTCATAGAGAATAATATTGAAATAGATATGTTCTCTTCACAGCTCTATGTTCACTTCCTCCTTAGCCAAGTCTAATCTATGCTCAGCAGCAGTCTCTGCTCTCTCAATCTGCTTAGCTTCTAGTCAAACCAAAAGCTCATCTATTGCTACATCAGCCTTTAACTCTATTTTCTCCTGGTACTCCAAATCAAGCTCCTTGCCAAATTTCAAATCCATGCCACTATTTCTATCAGAAGACTGTATACTTCCTAGCAGCCACCACCATCTCTGCCTCTCTCACAACATTGACCTCATAACTCTTATCATCTAAGTACACTACTAGTACCTCTTTTACCAGAGCCTCCACAACACCATCTCTCTGCAGAATTCTCATCCAGTACTCCTTACTGATAACTCACAAGTTCACATCTCCCAACTCCTCAGCTGCCAAGTTATTCATTGCTCAGCAAATTCACTGCAAGTCTCCAATCTCCTCACCCCCAGAGGTCATAGGTTGGCCAGCTCCAAGCATCACAGTATCAGTCTCAGCACTTACAGACTCATCCCACTCCTCCTCAGGGATATCTACCAGCTCCTCCTCTCTGATCTCAACCATCTACCCTCCACTCACTACCTCAGGTACTCTAAATTGAATACAGCAAGTTCCCAATATCTCCATATTCTCACCAGCCATTGGTTGGATATCCCAAGCCTTCCTTCCTGTATCCTCACTCTCCTTCTACACCTCCAGTGTACTGTCATCATAGAGAGCCTGATCTTGTACCTTCTGGCTCCAACCTCCAGTCTTTGCACTCCTCTCCTCCTCCTCACCTGTCCAGACACTCTTCTGAGTACCCTCTGGCAGCCTTATCCAAACTGGGTGATACTTTCTCCTTTTCCTTCAAACTAGCCAGCAACTCTCTCTGTCTTCTACACCCCTGTACCATCTCCCACTATTCCTTATCCACCTGAATATACTTTCTATATTACCTCCAAGTGAGTCAAATCTACATAAGCTTTCCATATCTTGGCCCACTGCTACACTACCCCACTGAGCTCCTCCAGTGTCTCTACCAAGTCTTCCTCCTCCTCTATACTCCCCTTCACTCTTATTATCTTGTAGATAAATGCTCTCCACATTAGTACTGAGAACCAGTCTCTCAATTTCCCTAAAGCCTTCTTCCTAGCCAGCCAGAGCCTGATATCCACATCTCTTATTCTGAATAAAGTCCCCTCCTAGATCTGAAAACCAATATCAACTACCTCACCATACTCAGCCATGGTCTCCTCTACCCTCCTTCTCATTTTGACTATTGTCACCATGGGTACTCTCTTCACCAGTAGCTAGACCACTCTGGGGTCCTACCTTAGATATCAAGCCATTGGAACTGCTACCTTACCTACAGTCAACCCTACCTTTAATGTCTCCTCTAGAGAGGTAGCTTTCTCAAAGCCCACCTCCACCCCCTCAAGCCTCTTCAAGAACTTCATTAAGGCAGCTCCAGCCATCTTCTTTGAGATCAGCCACAGAACCATTTTTGCTATTACTACTAAGCTCCAGAAGCATAATATGACCACAAACTCCAAGATTGATTTCTTAAGTAACAGGCCTACTACCAGATCTATTACACCATTATCCAGGTCTCTCTACCCCTGCTGGTCTCCCTATATAGTATTACTATTAGCCATTACATCTCTGTTTTTTTCCTGATTCACTGTCACACCTCTATTAGCAGTCACTCTACAGCCTCCAGCCATAGCCCCTCCTGCCCCTATACTCTCTCCCCTAGGCAGAGAGCCTCCTGCCCTCTCCAGAGTAGCCTTGTCTTTTCTCATAGCTCCTCCAGTCTAAGCACCTGCTGGCCATTCACTCTCCTTTACCTTGTTAGTGAAACTTGGGGGCCCAGATTCTCCCCTAGTTTCACCAGACACTGGTCACTCTCCAGAGCCCTCTCTATCCTTTGCATCTCCAAAAGAGCTCATCCCCAGGCCATAACCCCTCCCCATATATTGCCAGTTGAATGCCCCAGATCTATCTGACCTAGCACACCTATCAGAACTCTTGCTCAAAGATATTTTGATAGTACCTTTTCTCTAAATTGTTATAAAAAGTATTGCTAGAAGTTTATATAATGTAAATTATATCAGAGAAAGGTAATAGCACAATGATCTTCAAAAGTGTGTAGTTTTTGGCATAATAATCTTAGTAGTATTCCTTATATAGGTAATTTGATAGATAACTTGATTTGGCAGATAACTTGGTTTGACAGATAACTCAGTTTGATGCAGATTCTTCCAAATTGGCAAATTCTCTAGGAATATCAGATAACTTGATAACTCAGATAACTTGGATGACTTAGATAACTTAGATGACTTAGATATATAACTCAGATATGTAGATTCTTCCTGAATTGACAGACTTCTGGAAAATAATATAAGTTATATTAAAGACTAGCTTTATTTATATAGAGTTATATTATAGACTAGCTCCACTGTAAAGTTATATCAAGAGACTGGCTTGTGGCAAGATTTCTTATAATGAGCTCTCTAAAAATAGTAGATTCTTCTCTTCAGGCTTATATAGTAAGTGAACCAAAAATATACTTGAAAACAGACTTATTCTTTGTATTGAAAAGTGGACCAGAGTAGAAAGTAAGCTCACAATCTCCTAGTAGTAGCTTTAGAGCAGGTGTTTCTCCTAAGTATTATAATCCTTTCTGGATCATTGGCTTTTGGCAGGCATATCTCTCAAAGTATCATAGGTAGACTTGTCTTTTGCTTTGATTTTCAGACTCATCTCTTCTGGCTTAGTCTAGCAAGTATATCAATCTTTGTATCAGAAAGTAGACTAGAGTAGAAATGAAAGCTTTCTGCTTTTCTTTAACTTTTTGGACTCATTCTCTTCTGGCTTAATCTGGCAAGTATACTAATCTTTATATCAGAAAGTGGACTAAAGTAGAGAAGGAAGCTTTCTGCTTTTTTTTTTTTTTTGATTTTTTAGACTCATTCTCTTCTGACTTAGTCTGACAAGTATATCAATCTTTATATCAGAAAGTAGACCAGAGTAAAAAAGGAAGCTTTCTGCTTTTTTTTGACTTTTTGGACTGAGGTTTATTCACTCTTATTTCTAGAATATTTTATATAGTTATAGTTACTACCTGGTTACTATGTGGCTAATTATAGATAACTATCTTTGGTAAGTATTTCTGGATGGTACAGTATACTGGTTCAGAATAAATAAATATACTGTTTCTGATATCTCTGGCTAATTATATAAATTAGTATAGTAAAGCAGTCTTGGTTGCCTAGTGCACTAGATATGATATATGGCTAATTTATAATTTCAGTTATATGATTCTGTTGCTCATTACATTAGCCCCCACTAAAGGATAGTCTGTCCTCAGACTATCCTTTAGTCATCATTCTAATATACATAAGTATCTTTGGCATCAATATCTAAACCAGTATCTTTATTTAGATCAAAGTCACTCTATTTAACAGGTTTTTTTTCTTTCTCTGGGAATAGGATTTCAACATGGTTGATGATACTCAAGTAGGTAGCAGAATTCATTCCTTATATATTACTCAGGGAGAACTGTATCTGTATCAGTACTATGATATTTTATTTGTAGATAGTGTACAGTCTGTCTGCAGTAATAGTGTTTTTTCAGATCAGGCCAGTAGAGTTTCTAATATAGGTTAGGTCTGGAGCTGGGAGGTTCTACAACTGTTCTTCAATTATATAGTAGACCTATAACTGGTAGACTTATAGTAAATATCTGGGTAAGGTGAGGTTCTCTTATTGGGTCTGGATTTATTAGAGGAGATTTCCATTGACTTAGTAAAATTATGATAGGGGAATCAGGAGTAATTAGAATGAAGTAAGGATGAGGGTCTGGGGATACTGGTCAATTGTCTGATTTATAGTATGGGGAGAGGTATATCTTGAGGTGATTGATATGTACTAGTGTTCTCAGGGTTCATCTATCTATGTTTCTTAAATAGATACTAGTTTCTCTAATATTATATATAAGATAAGGTTCTTCCTATTTGGGCTCCAGTTTAGTAGTAAAGTTTGTTTCAATTATACTTCTCCAAACTAGTACTTAATCTCTAATTTTGATCTTCTGATCCTTCTGCTTCTGGTTATAGTACCTCTTTTGTCTTTCTTAGACCTTGATAATATAGACTCAGACTTGATTATATAACTATTCTGTCTTCTTAAGGAGATCTCCAAGGTTCTCATAGTCAGTAGTTCTGGTTTTCTTAGCAAACATTATTTCAAATGGTATTTGTTTGGTAAAGGCAGTAGAGATGTTCCAAATTTTCCATAGGATCTCAGATAAGCAGAGATCTCAGTTGGTAGAATTGACTTAAGCAAGTTCTTTCTTAATAGTCTGATTCATTTATTCTATCATATCATTAGTTTGAGAGTAGTATAATGTGGTTTGCTTGAGATAAATCTTATGAATTCAGACATAACTTATAATTATGTTGTTGATAAATTCTGTATCTTGGTCAGAGATAAGTTCTTCTAGAGGTCTATATCTATGTGTGAGTCTATAGAGGAGGCCAACAATAATTAGAACATCTGCAATTTCTATTGAAAAAGCTTCAGACCATTCAGTCAAATGCTCTACAAATATTAGAATATACTTATTTCTTCTTAGTATAACTAGTATAGGTCCAATTATATCTACTCTCTATCTTTGAAAGATGTTGTCTAGTAGTATGATTGATTGTAATAGTACTTGATAATTCTTTCTTCCTTAATACTTCTGGCAGATGTCACATTTCTTAAGTATGTCTCAGACTTATATTCTGAGATTAAGCCAATATTGTTATATTGTTCACAGTTTTTCTTTTATATTTACTCATCTTTGGTGGGCTTTTTGGTATTCTTTTCAGATGAGATCTTTTGTACTTTGATGGTCAGAGGAGCTTCTTTTAGGGTGCAGTTTCTTGGTATACCCTTCCTCTGGTTCATTGGGGTTGGTAAGAAAGTATATTAACATTATTGTAAGCTTTCTCTACTTTGTAGATGATGGCAATTTTATAATCCTGAAAGATAAGGATCTAGTAGGCCAAAATTCTAATGGGTTTTTTGTTATTTGAGGGCTATATGATCAGTTATCAGGATGAACCTTTTTTCAATAAGATAATACTTGAATAAGGTAACAGTCTATATGACTGCAAAATATTTCAATTTCGTACTACCATAGTTGATCTGCTGCTGATTGGTTGCTTAACTTACATAAGCTATCATATAGTACTATTGGTCAGATCCTTCTTGGGCTAGAACTGCTCTGAGACCATCTTTGAAAGCATCTATATATATGATAAATGGCTTCTGTAGATTAGGATACACAAGGATTGGTGCTATAGTTATACAGTACTTGAGTTTCTTGAAGGCTAATGCTTGTAATTCTGTTTATTTATATAGTATTTCTTTTTTAAGAGTTTGGATTGGGGCAGTGATTTGGGCAAAGTTCTTGATGAACCTTCTATATAGTAGGATACCAATATTAGGAATGATAGTATTTTCTTCAGAGTCTTGAGTACTGGTCAGTTGTTGATCTTCTTGGTTTTCTTTAGATCTATATGGATTCCTTCTTTTGAAACTATAAACCTAAGAAATTTGAGTTTCTGTTTTCCAAAGTAATATTTCTTGGTATTGAGTCTCAGGTGGTTTTTGTGAGTAAGTTTGAAGAATTCTTCTAGGTGGTGTAGGTGTTTCTCAAAATTTGCTGAATAGATATTAGAATCATCTATGTATATTATTAGACAGTAGTAGATCAGTGGGTCATAGACTGAGTTCATCATTCTATAAAAAGTGAGAGGTGTATTGCAAAGTCTAAAGGGCATTCAGAGATACTCAAACAATTTTCCTAGAGCAAGAAAGGCTATCTTCTGAATGTTTTTGAGATCTATGGAGATCTCATAGAATTCTAGTATCTGGTATTTTATAACTAGTCCAAGAGGTCATTAATTCTGGGCAAAGGATAGGTATCTTTCTCAGTAACTGAATTGAGTTTCCTGTAGTCTATACAGAGTCTCTATCCTCTTTTCTGTGATATAATAAGTATCAGGCTGGCCCAAGGACTAGTGGAGGGTCAGATGACTCCATTGTCTAAGAGTTCTTGAATATATTCCTTTTTGAATATCTTTAAGTAATGGGGTATTCTATAGGGTTTCTGCTGGATGGGTATCGTGTTTTCTGTATTTATACTATAGTGATCTGGTGGGTTATATGGCAGATTGCTATAATCAGTAGTGAAGATATCTTGATATTTATTGAGAAGTTCTACTAGTTGTTACCATTACTTGGGTGTCAATTCTTCTCCAATATTGATAGAAGACTTCACTGTCTCCTGGATTGCAGAGGGGTCTTTCCTTTCTTCTGGGACCTTTTTCTGTTTCCTAATAAGTTTAGCTCATAAACTTCTCTGTGGGTTCAGTTGAAGAAGGGCACTAGATATCCTATGATAGTTCTTTTTGATAAGATGATGCTTTTCCAGCTCTGGTTGGTTGCTCAGGAGTACACTGAATTCATCTTATCAGAGAATATATATCTCTCAATATCTAGATTTGGGATATCTTTATTGAGTTTGAAGAAGAGGTTCTGGGATCAGGTGGTGCAAAGATTTCAAAGGTGGTTTGTTCTCCTGGCTCCAGAATGAGGATCTTATGCAATTTGACTAATTGGTAATATACTTACTGGAGGGTATTCTTCTTGAGGTAATTGACCTAGAAGAGATGTACTTCTTTCTTATCTGAGTTTTCCAATTTTTCAGCTTATCTTATTTCTTCAATTAGTTTGGAGACTTCTTATAATTGAGGGGTTTTGATCTTTATGAAGACTGTTTGAGTGATCTTCTGCCCTCTAAAGATTCAATACCATTCTGTATCAATATTATATAGAATGATCTTAATTTCACCTATATATTCTGGGTCTATAGTTCCTCCTTCTATAATTACTCCTTTTCTGGCAAGTCTAGACCTCAAGGTCAGTTAGATGTAAGTTCCTTTGGATGGCTATATGGCTAGTCTAGTTCTGAATACCAATATTCTTCCAGACTTGATAGATTCATTCTCCAGACTGTAGATTATATCCTATATCTTCTTAGTGAGCTTTGGTCAGAGGTTTGACTTTGGAATATAGTAGAACATACTGGGCAACATCTTTGCTGAGTTCTTGGGCTGAAGCTCCACTAGTAAAGAGCCTCTAGTCTCTGATATTAAGGTACAGCCATCTGACTCCAGTAGAGGAATCTTAGAGATAATTGATTTCTCTCTTTCTTATAGGGTCTAGGACTTCTATAAAGTTGGTGGCATCTTCTACCCATCCTCAGTAGATTGTATATCTGATGAGAGCTAGGATATCTTCTCTCAAATTGTAGATCTTAGGAGTCCTTCTTCCTGATTTCTTGGCTTAGCTTTTTTGGATCTGATCTCTATTATCTTCTCTCTTTAATATATGGATTTCAACATCCTAGCTAAGATGAATCTTCTGATATCTGCAATATCAGTAGTCTGAGTGTCTTTTATAGTTGCAATATCCTATTGCTCAAAAATGCTGTTCTTAGTTATTGATCTCTTATTATCTTGGGAATTAGTATCTATATTGGTCATAAGTTAGAGACAGGGTAGCCAAGAGATATACTTCTGTTCAGGTAAAAAGACCTTGTCCTCTGGCTTGGCTTTGTAACTTTGTAGTGACTTCCTAGAAGGTGGTTGACTGTACAACTATAGTTGAGAGTTCTGACTTTTGAAGTCTTTGTCTTTCTTATTGATCCAGTAGATAGCACTAATAGCAGTAGTCTTGGGGAGAGTGGAAGATCATTTGATGTAGATATCTTCCTAGCCAAAAGACTCTTTCCTAATATATTTCTTGCTTTAAATAATGAGAATTATACTGAGTCCTTCTTTGATATTCCAGGGGTCATTATCTTCTGATAATATCTAGTGAGAATCATCTCAGGGAATGAGTTTGGAGACTTCTTTCTCTCCAGATACTTCTTGTTCAAGAGCCTCTTACTTGGGGGTTTCTTTAGATGATTCTTGATCTGAAATTACTTATATTTCTACAGCTTTGACTATGAGTATCTTCAGGATATATCTATACTTCTTTTTTTTTTCTTCTGCACTCAGAGCAGACTGTGCCAGGTGAATTTCTTGTTCCATAATCTTGGATAAATGTTTGAGACAGTTGTGTCTTTGAGATAAGTGGGGCATTCTTTGATCTGTTCTATAATAGCTCTGATGGTGATAAAGATAGTATTTCTGGCCCACACATTGTCTTCTGGTCTATTATCTACTAGATAGATTTGGGGATTGAGTCTGGGGTCATTTCTATCTTTAGTTCTTCTTCTTCTTCTATGATAGACTCTTCACTGCTGGCATATTCTTTCTAGATAGTGACTTTCTTCTTCTTCTACTTCTTGTCTCATTAGTTAATCTTGAGTACTTATTGACTGATATTAACAACTGTATTCATTTTCTTTATCCAGTTGATGCCAAGGATTATATCATAGGTAATGGCTTCATAGCTTTCAGGATAGAGAACTAAATATGTCCCAGAGAGATAGTAATTGTAAGTGCACAACCTCCAAGCTACTGAAATTATATGTCACCCTCTGAACAAGCTACTGAAATCACATGTGACCTTTGAATGAATTCAGAAATCACATGCAAGATCATAAAGCTGAGTCAAACTGAAGTCACAGCATACAAAGCTAAGTCAATATGAAGTCATGGAATATAAGATTTACACAAACAGAATTTTATCAATCAGGACCAAATATCAAGTACATTGAAACAGAGAATCAAAACAAACTAAACAAACAATCCCAACTCCTGAACATACACAAACATGACCACTAAGATCTATAACTGTATCCATGCTGACATTTGAAATGCCATTATCAACCAAGCCACACTCCCTCTGCCTCTCATGAATATTCATAGCTTAGCACCTCTCTACTTCATTGAAGCCTGATGGAATGCCCTGAATATGCTTAGTGAGGCTCACTGAATTGGACAAATCTCAAGCTACTATCAGATTGACTGCCTCCTAGAAAATATGGTCAAACACTACCATAATATTATCTAGATGTCTCAATACCAGAAACTCATTGCCTGCAAACATCGAGAACTCTTTTATGAGTATAGCACTGTTATTCTCTGCCTCTGAATTACTACTGCCGAAATGATCACTACTCTGTCCTATAGCCAAATAGATGACATGATACAAAAACTCAACCACAAGTACCTCAAGTATGTTCAGACTACAGATAGAACCTTCTTGCACCCTGATGACCATATCCTGCAAATGCCTCAAGTTGGATATGCCATAAAGGATGTCTATAATATAATCTGATTTGATAGAGACAAAGCAGAAGATAATGATTCTTCTGATACTGACATGATCTCTAGCCAAGGATCTCTACCAACTCTGATTATACTGCTAACCTTACAAATAAACTTACAACAGTTTATAACTATCTATAAGACTTATTGGGACAATGACCACTAGCATAAGTACTAACTCACATTCACTCCTGATTATTTCAACTATAATAAAGAGACTGGAGAACACAACCTATATCTCTAGATAACCCTCGAGATCAAACCAACAACTCTGCCACCTGAGTACAAGCAATATGAACCACAGCCACCAGCTTACTATAACTCAGCAACTCATAGTGCTGTAACTTATAGAAGGTATGCAGATAGCAAATCCAATGAAAGAGACAATACACCCCTCCAATATCTTACTTAGTATACAAGACAGATAATGCTATCCTATAGAATAGTGACAAAGTCCCAATATATTATTATCTCAGTGAACAAGAAGAATTAATCCATGAACAACTCTTTCTAGATAACTACTTCATCAGAGATAATGTCATTGATGGTGATATCATTGAAGACTACCCAGATAGTATCTAAATCTATAGATAGCTTAACAGTTATAGTATAGTTAGATTAGTCTTGTATGACATGACTGTGAACTGACTCAGCAGTCAGATGATCCCTTGATATATCAGATTACACTTATATTATATAACTGCATTCTGACTCAGCGAGGTACTAAGTACTACACCCATATTTAGCATAGCTCAGATAGTCCCTCACTAGTATAAATACCCCCTCCCCCAGACCTCAGAATCTCAGAGTCAAATATACAAGAACATTCCTGAACACTTCCTCACAATATTCCTTCACACAACTACTCCTAGTATAGCAATATCATGAATAGTGAATAAATCTATTTAATAATCCACAAACTACTCTTAAGAAAATTCACTCCCCATTAGGTCTCACTTCTAAACCCATCACAAAATTTCCTAATTGGGTATTGTCTGCAGCAATATGCCAATTCAACTAAGCTGGTCTTAGTTTCTTAAACTTTCTGAAATATGGAAAATCCTAAATATCTAAAACTAGTCTAAGAAAGAACTTTGGTTGAGACATCAACCTAATCTTAAAATCAATATATATAGAGGATATACTCCATATGAAATTGATCTTGACCTTAAGAAAACAGTCTTCCAGAATATCCAGAACTTCCAGAAAACCCTTTCAGAACTATATAACAGTTATCTTAACAAGTAACTCTCTTACAGTAATATTTTATACCTCTCCAAGAGATTGAGTTTGGGCTCTATCTGCTACTATGATACTGAGATTAGATAGTCCATCAATGGGTCATTGGAGGGTATCCAGAAATTATTTAGCAATAACACAGATAGCTACTCCTATACCTATGAGGATTTTTGCCTTTTGTCCTCCAATATCTCTATGTAGATAGGTGCTGACATATCTCTCTACAGCTTGAATAAAAGTAGGAGCTGATTCTTACTATATAATTGGAACTCAGCCAGTGCTAGACTTAGTGGTTTTTAACAACTTATTTCAGACTCTAGCTGGTATCAGTTGCAGAACCTGTAAGAGAGAGACTTCTATCTTGGCTTTCTGAATCTTTTGCCAGACTTCATTATAGATATCTCTGAATATGATCTTTGGAGTATACTTCTTCTTGGACTTCAGAGAAGCAGGCTCTTGTTCTT
The DNA here is from genome assembly GCA_003990745.1 of Jimgerdemannia flammicorona. Taxonomy (NCBI): domain Eukaryota; kingdom Fungi; phylum Mucoromycota; class Endogonomycetes; order Endogonales; family Endogonaceae; genus Jimgerdemannia; species Jimgerdemannia flammicorona. The sequence continues at coordinate 3,980 of RBNI01002514.1, read as the reverse complement.
CTGGCTCTATTTCTTTATTCTTTAAAGATAGTTCATTTGTTTCAGAAATAAAAGATGAGAGAGATCAGGAAGGTATTTCTACTTATTCCTCTTTATGTTCTTCAGTTTTCTCTTGAATTCTTCTACTGGTATTCCTGGATAGTCTTCCTACAGGTCTCTTTCTTTTTTCTACTGGGTAGACTGCTTTCTGATGATGACTTTGACTGAGTACAAGTCTAGATCACTGTAGTCTTCACTGTTGCTTTCTTCTTTAAAGTCTTCAACAGGATGGGCTTTAGTCTTCTTATACTGAGTTTCATTTCTTTGATTTGGTGGTTCTGAGTTCCTTCAGTTACTTTTTTTGTTGTCACATTCAGTAGCATAGTATCCAAATTATCCACAGTGGAAGCACTGAACTTGGGCTCTGTCCTAGACAGAGAATCTTCTTTCTTCTTGCTGATAGCTCCTATTATCTCTGGGTGGATAACCTTGGTTCCTTTGTGGTATATATCCTCTGTTGTCTTGTAGGTAGCTCTGATTTTAACATATAGTGAGTTTTTCAATCTGCTCGACCAATCAATCCAACTTGGAGCTGAGATCTTAGATTTTATTTATTTCTTTCTTCTCTTCTTTGGCTGGCCTTCTTTCTTCAGATCTTTCCTATCCTTGAAGGAGTCCTTGTAGGGCTTTGACCAAGATATCTTTCTTGTTATCCTTCTTATCATGGTCACTCCAGATAGTTCTTTGTCTGATATTGAAAAATCCTTAGACTGCATCTACTTATTCTTCAGACCTTCTGATGTCTAGAGGGCAGATATACTGAGTAATGTTTGGAGAAATCTCATTCATAAAGGTCAGTGGACCTATGATGTCTTAATTGATGGTATTGAATCTAGTAGCATACATTCTCTTTTGAATTCTTGTGAAGAATACTCTAGGCAATTCTTTAAGATTCATCTTCATTCTTATGATAGATTTCTGTATCTTGTAGTAGATCTTGTTTCCTGTATACTTTTCAATAAGTCAGTAGGTTATGGCTTCATACTTTGCTAGTCAGGTTGGTGTTGCAAAACTGCTCCAAGGTCTGAGTTTAGATCATTCCTTGCTCAAGTAAAAATTCCTTTAGCTGATTCTCTGAGTTGGGCCTTATAGATAGCAATCTTTCTTTTGAGAGAGAGGTTCTTCAGAGCTGCAATTTCTTCAATTATATTAAGAAATTCTCTTTGGTCTTCTTCTGGATATCCTGCAAAGATTGGCAATGAAATAGCTATTTTATCATCACTGTCTTCTAGTTCTGGTTCTGATTCTAGTACTAATTCTGGTACTGATTCTAATTCTAATTCTGATTCTGATTCTGATTCTGATTTACTCTCTGAATTTTTACTGGAGTTTTGAATACTTGGGTATCCTGAGGATGGTGTTAGAGATCTTGAGTGAGGTACAATAGGTCTGGATATTCTTGAAGAGACTACTCCTTGGTCTTCTTATTCTGTGACAGTTGGTAGTAGAGGTTTAATAGGTTAAATTGGTAGAACTTCTATAGGAAATTAGACTTATTCAATGAGGTCTTCAAGTTGTTATGCAAGCTCATCAAAGACTCTGGTAGGGCTGCCTGTGTAATCTGGTTGATCTGATTGGTCTAGTAATAAGTCTGTTGGTACTGGCTAGAGATTCTATACTATACTAGCTTCCTGTTAAGATCCTTCTAATGCTGAATAGTTAGCAAGTCTCAAAGTGATTACTTCTCTTCCTATTCAAATGCTAGTGATAACTAGTTCTTTTGTAGTAGTAGAGATTAGTATTATATCAAATGTATCTAGTTTGACTATGAGTTCTTATGAGCTGAAAAGTTACATCAATTTTGAGGCCAAATTTTGAAAATCTTCTCAGTTGAGCCCTCAAATATAATGTATCTGACTCAATAGAAATTACAAGGTTGGGGGTTGATGTAGTTTGGCTTGAGCCCCCAGTTACTTTGTTAAAAAGTAACAAAATATTCTAAGATTTCTTATTGATATTTAGTAGTATAATAGTCAATCTGAATTCAATGGTCAATTTTCTTATTAAGATGGTTCTCTAGGTATAGTAGTGATTTATGTGTATATGTGTAATAGACAATTTAGTATAGCATGATAGAATTCCTTATATAGAACAATCTGGCAATTTAGTAGTTTCCTTCTTAGGTGATAATCTCCAAAAGTATATAATTTCTATATAATAATCTCTTGTATAGCATAATAATCTCTATATAGTACAATGATCTCTAAAAGTGTGTAGTTTCTGGTATAACAATCTTAGTAGTATTTCTTATATAGACAATTTGACAGATAACTTAATTTGGCAGATAACTCAATTTGACAGATAACTCAGTTTGATATAGATTCTTCTAAATCAGTAAGTTCTCTAAGAATATCAGATAACTTGATAACTTGGATAACTTAGATGACTCAGATAACTCAGATGACTTAGATAACTCAGATAATATAAATTCTTTCTAATTTAGCAGGCTTCTGGAAAATAACTCAGATAGTGTAGAAATTTCTAACAAGTTATATCAAAGACTAGCTCTACTGTGAAGTTGTGTCAGAAGACTAGCTTATGGCAAGATTCCTTATAACAGGTTCTCTAGGAATAGTAGATTCTTCTCTTTGGGCTTATCTGGTAAGTAAACTAAAAATATAACAGACTTCTCTTGAAAATGAACTCATTCTTTATATCAAAAAGTGAACTGAAGTAGAAAGTAAGCTTACAATCTCCTAGTAGTGACTTTAGAGCAGGCATTTCTCCTTTGCTTTTGACAGAAATATCTCTTGAAGTGTAGTAGGTAGACTTATCTTTTGCTTTGATTTTTGGACTTGTTCTCTTCTGGCTTAGTCTGGCAAATATATCAATCTTTGTATCAGAAAGTGAACTAGAGTGAAAAAGGAAGCTTTCTGCTTTTCTTTAACTTTTTAGACTCATTCTCTTCTGACTTAGTCTGGTAAGTATACCAATCTTTATATTGGAAAGTAAACTGGAGTAGAAAAGAAATATTTCTACTTTTCTTTGACTTTTTGAACTTATTCTCTTCTGACTTAGTCTGGTAAGTATACTAATCTTCATATTGAAAAGTAGACCAGAGTAGAAAAGGAAGCTTTCTGCTTTTCTTTGACTTTTTGAACTGAGGTTTATTCACTCTTATCTCTGAGGTATTTTATATAGTTATGGTTGCTATCTGATTACTATGTAGCTAATTATAGATAACTATCTTTGATAAGTATTCCTGGATAGTATAGTATACTAGACTGGTACAGTATACTGAGCTGATATAGTATACTGGTTCAGAATAGGTAAATATACTATTTCTAATATCTCTGGCTAATTATACAGATTGATGCAGCAAAGCAGTCTTGGTTGCCTAGTGCACTAGATATGGTATATGGCTAATTTATAATTTCAGTTATATGATTCTGCTGCTCATCACAATATTCTAAAAAGTTCTATAGCTAACTAAGATAAAATACAAAATATTAAAAAAAGATAAAATATTCTAGTAAAGTCTTAGTATTAAGATAATATTTCAAAGTATTTAGAAGATACTAGAATATTATAGAATATTTAAGAAAAGACAAGAGAAGATTAAAGAAAAGATATAAAAATAAACTCTAACTAAAGTAATTATTATATATTATAACAGTGATCTCAGAATGGTGACATCATCACAGAAGACAGCCTTTTCTTACAAGCTACCTAGTGCTCCTAACGAGTCAATTTAATCCGGATTGGATTCGGATTGATTCAGATTGAATTCCATCCGGATCAACTTGGATGGGATTCGAATCGGATTCGAATCGGATTCGAATCAACCATTGTTTTGATTTCCAAATTAGACAATTAAATGTTTACATCAATAACTTGATGAATAATCATCCAAATTTGATGATCTTGGTGTCATTTGAAAGCCCTTAATAAGGCCTATCTAATGATACCAAGAACATTGAAATCCGATCATGCGTTGCTGA
>RBNI01002513.1:0-18277 GCA_003990745.1 Jimgerdemannia flammicorona | reverse complement strand
AACGCATGATCGGATTTCAATGTTCTTGGTATCATTAGATAGGCCTTATTAAGGGCTTTCAAATGACACCAAGATCATCAAATTTGGATGATTATTCATCAAGTTATTGATGTAAACATTTAATTGTCTAATTTGGAAATCAAAACAATGGTTGATTCGAATCCGATTCGAATCTGATTCGAATCCGATTCGAATCCATCCGAGTTGATCCGGATGGGATTCAATCCGAATCAATCCGAATCCAATCCGGATTAAATTGACTCGTTAGGAGCACTACTGGTGGGAAATGAGATATAGATATTTAAGAAGATTCCTTAGAAGAAATTCTCCAGTAGTGAATAATGTCAGAATCACTTTCAGTATATATCATCAAATATATGATCCTTTAATATATAAATCTAATATATTAGGCAATTATAATATAAGTATGCAAAAAATAGATATTACTAGACTTTTAATCATTCAAATAGTATAACAACATTAGACCAAATTAGAATATCTTGATAAAAATGTCAAAAGCTAAAAAGGAGAGAGTTGTAAGTACACAATCTCTAAGCTACTGAAATTATATATCATCCTCAGAACAAATTTAGAAATTATATACAAGATTATGAAGCTGAGTCAAACTAAAGTCACAGAGTACAAAGTTGAGTCAATTTGAAGTCACAGAATACAAGATTTATATAAACAGAACCTTACCAATCAGAACTGAATGTATATATACTGAGCACTCAGATGTATCAAAACAGAGAACTATAACAAATCAAACAAATAATCACAACTCTTGAATATACACACAAATATGACTACCAAGATCTACAACTGTATCCATACTGACATTTGGAATATTATTGTCAACTGAGCCACACCTCCCCTGCCCTCATGAATATCCATAGTCTGGCATCTCTTTACTTTATAAAAGCCTAATAAAATATCCTAAACATACTCAGTGAAGCCCACTAAATTAGACAGATCTCAAGCTACTACTAGATTAGCTACTTTCTGGAAGATATAATTGAATACTACCATAATACAAACATTATCTAGATATCTCAACACCAGAAGCTCATTACCTATAAATACTGAGAACTCTTTTATAAGTATAGTATCTTTATTCCCTACCTCTAAGTTATTATTACTGAAATGGTTACCACTTTGTCCTATGGCCAAATTAAGGATATAGTATAAGAACTCAACTACAAATATATTAAGTATATTCAAACCACAGACAGAATCTTTCTGTACTCTGATGATTACATCCTACAAATGCCTCAAGTTAGATATACTATAAAGAACATCTACAATATAATTCAGTTTAATAATAATAAAGCAGAAGACAATGATCTCTCTGATACTGACATGACCTCTAGCCAAGAATCTCTACCAGCTCTGATCACTTCACCAATCTTGTCAATAAACTTACAATAGTTTATAATCACTTATGAGACCTATTGAGATAATGATCACTGACATAAATATCAATCTGCATTCACTCCCCAATTACTTCAACTACAATGAAGAGACCAGAGAACACAATCTATATCTTCAGACAACTCTCAAGATTAAACTGATAACCCCACCTCCTAAGTACAAACAAAATAAACTATAGCTACTAGCTTACTACAACTCTATAACTTATAGTGCTATTATCTATAAAAGGTATACAGATAGTGAATCTGATGAAAGTGAAGACAATGTATCCCTCCTTCACCCTCCAACACTCTACCCAGTATATGAGACAGATGATGCTATCTTGTGGGACAGTGATATGGTTCCAATATATTATTATATAAATAAATAAGAAGATATAATTCAGAAACCACTCTTCTTAGATAACTACTTTATTAGAGATGATATCATTGATGATGACCTCATCAAAGACTTCAGACAGTATCTAAATCCATAAATAGCTTAACAGTTATTAGTAGTACTCCGAACAAGTCAATTCGAATCAAATCTGGATTTGATTCATCACATGATGGTTTGATCCGAATCTCAAATCTAAAGCCATCCGAATCAACTTGGATTAATCTGAATCGCCCCATCTGAATCGCCCCATCCGAATCACCCATCCGAACCACCCCAATCCGAATCACTCAATCCGAATCACTCAATCTGAATCACTCAATCCGAATCCTCCAATCCGAATCTGAATCCGAATCCTTCAACTGAATCCTCCAATCCAAATTCTCCACATGACTCATATGCTGGACGCGTCCACAACACAATACACACACAATACACATACATGCACACATAAACACACAAACACACATGTCGACAGATCAGTCTTCAACAGTTCACAGTACTGATGATGCTTCAAGTCAAACATCTCTGATAGCTCCACACCTTCCACGCAATCCTCGCTCTGAAATCTGGCAACATTGTGCTAAGATAGGAGATGATGTTGTTTGTAATTATTGCAGGTAAAAAATTAAGATGCACCTATTGACTCATTTGATACACACATGATATTATTTTATCCACCCCCATAAACTGCACCAGCCAGAAGTTCAAAATGCTTGGTGGTATGATCTCGAACATGAATCGACACATAAAAGACAAGCACTCTGACAAAATCAAAAAGAACATGGAGATAAATAAAATTGACATCCAAGCTGTGGTGGGTACGTTTATCCGATTGCCCAACCATTTCTGTACCAACAACACCATTTAATCAAAAATATTTAACCATACTCTTCGGCAGAATTTCAAAATCGGCTCATTCACTGGATTGTGTGCACAGACCAGCCATTCACAACCATCAAGAGTGATCAATTGCATAGCATCTTTGGCCTCCTCAAGCATGATTTATATTTGCCAAGTGCCAATACTATTCGCAAAGATGTCCTGGAGGCCTATAGGAAGGAGCACGACAATCTCCGCCAGACACTTCAGGTAAAATAAAGACAGTACCATGACCTTTGCAAGCTGAATTATATAAAAGAGCTCACCAAATTAACCTTACATTCAATAAGCAGAATTCGGCAGGCAAAATTTCGTTTACAATCGACACATAGATATCCCCCAATGCAATTTCATTTCTGGGCATTACTGATCATTGGATTGACCTCGATTGGCAGCTTAAATCTCTCACCCTTGACTTCGTCAAACTTGCTGGCCCTCATTCTGGAGACAACATCGCAGATGCTTTTATTAGTTGTATCTGGGAGCTTAGGATCACAACTAAGGTAAAAAAAGGGGGGACTTGCTGTCAGGTCAGCGTTTTGAGGGAGGTTCTTAAACAAAACAGATTTTATTGGTTATTTATTTTCGCATAATTCACCAACCGAATATTTCAAGTACAGATTTTGGCCATTATAACAGACAATGCCACAAACAACTCAACATTTTTCCAAGTTTTAGCGGCCAGCCTCAAACAGGAAAACATGGCCTTTAGTGCAGAAAGCTGCTATATACAATGCCAGGCCCACGTACTAAACCTCGCTGTTCAGGACTATCTTACACATGTAGACAAAACATCCGAGAGAGGAGGGGCCCTGAGTATAATTTCCAAGCTGTGCAAACTGGTTGTGTCAGTCTGATCGTCCCCACAATGATGAGACAAATTCGCTGCACAGTGTAGGACAATCAGTTTAGCCCCGAAAGAGCTTATATTGGACGTCTGTATATGTTGGAACTCAATATTTGCAATGATCCAGTGCATGCTGGAGTTTGCTATAGTATGCATTCTTTTTTTCTTCGGTCAGCTAAAGCAACTGTTTCAGATAATGGAAGATTTATTTAAAGGAAAAAAAAAAAAAAAGCCAATAGATTCAACGATGGCTGCTGACAAGGAAATACAGGCCAAGGCTCTAGGTGAAAGTGAGTGGGACATACTTAGGAATGTTGTCAGAGTTTTGGAAGTAAGTGGTAGTTGCTCTGGCTCCACACTCATTTTGTCTGCCTCCGCACAATGCAACACCTCACCACATATAACTACCAGTGTTTCGACGATTGTATGAAGGATATAGTCAAACAAACGACCCTGACAATAAGCTCTGCGATATCAGTATACAACCTTCTGATTGACCGGCTAGAGGATAAGCTCAAGGACAGGCTGGAGGGTTGCAGTGATTTGCGGTTAAGCCCGGATCAGAGAGACACCATGGAGGTTGCTCTAAGCAAGCTCAGAAAGTACTACTCCCAAATAGATACTGCCGTATACTCAATCAGTACAGGTATGTCGATGTCAGCATGTGGCTGTTGCCTCTTCCAAAACAGAGAAAACCCTGCAAAAACTCACTCTCCTTTTCTTTGAACAGTGCTGGACCCACGCTTAAAGCTATAATACCATAAAGATCAGGGCTGGGAGCAGCACTTCATTGAGAGAACCAAACAGGCTGTAATCGAAGTGTACCGGAAAAACTATGCACCACCACAAGGTTCTAGCCAAAGTCTGGACGAATATGCCGAGGGATCCCTCCTGTCCCACATTTACTTCAGCAGAAAGAGGAAGAGAGAGCCATCAGTGGAAGAGCTGCTGTCAGTGAAAGAGCTGCCGTCAATAGACAAACTTACCATTTACCTTGCCAGCAACCGCATGGTCTTGCTGGAGGGTGTAGAAGTGCTCAACTGGTGGAAGGTGGGTTGTCAGGTGGGCATTGTCAGGCAAGCATTGGGCCAATTTAACCCACCAATCTAACCGCCGCTCTATCCACCGAGGCATGCAGCTGCATCAAACGGACTTCCCCAGCCTGTGTGGTATGGCTCGGGACTACCTGGCGATTCCTGCCTCCAGTGCTCCTGTCAAGCAGGTGTTCTCAAGTGGGATGGACCTCGTTGCCTCAAAGAGGTGTGCACTGAATGCTGAGACAATCTGGGCATATATGTGTCTGAAGTCTTGGTGGGCTCGGGCCACTAAAATTCGGCGGGTCTGCGGACAAGTTGGTTGGCCTTGTGGAATATTTAATACCTTTCAAATTAATACCTTTCAAATTAATAAAAAAAAAAAGGAAAAAAAAACCTGAGGACTCAGCCCAGAGTTTGCAGCCCAAGTGGGCGGGGTTGGCAGTAGTGGTGGAGGGAGCACGCAATATTTGTGGCCCTCAGCCAGCAGCGAGGGGCAGCCCCAAGCTACCAGTGCCCAGGTTGGTGGGCGGGTCGGCAGGTCGGTGGATCAGCAGAGGGAGCACACAAAATTTGCGACCCTCCACCGGCAGCAAGGGGCAGCCCCAAGCCACAAGTGTCTGGGTCGGGGGGGTAGGTGGGGGGAGCACACAAAATTTGCAGCCCTTCACCAGCAGCGAGGGGCAGCCCCAAGCTGTCAGCACCCAGGTCAGTGGGTGGAGTCGGTTGGCGGGTTGGCGGGGTTGGTTGGCAGGTTGGCGGACATGGGATCGGCAGAGAGAGCATGCAAAATTTGCAGCCCTCCACCGGCAGCAAGGGGCAGCCCCAAGCCACAAGTGTCTGAGATGTGCGGAGCAGGCAGAGGGAGCGTGCAAAATTTGCAGCCCTCTGCCAGTGGCATGGGGGCAGCCCTAAGCCGCCAAGGAGTCTGGGGCGGAGAGTACTTCTGGCAGTTAGAGGGCATTTCCAGCAGTTGAAGTCACCGGTTCAGGTCCCACGGGCACCCCGGCCCTGCGCCGCAGTGCCACTGTAAGAGAGTTGCTTTTTAGGGTAACTGTTACGTAGTTCTGGAAGGGTTTTCTGGAAGTCTGGATATTCTGGGAGACCATTTTCTTATGGTCAAGATCAATTTCGTATGGAGTACGTCCTCTACGCTTATTGATTTCAAGATCGGGTTGACGTCTCAACCAAAGTCCTTTCTTTTTTTGGACTAGTTCTGGATGTTCAGGATTTTCTGTATTTCAGGAAGTTCAAGAAACTAAGACCAGCTTAGTTGAATTGGTGTATCGCTGCAGACAATACCCAATTAGGAAATTTCGTGATGGGGTTGGGAGTAGGACCTAACGGGAAGCGGATTTACTTAAAAGTGGTTTGTGGGTTATTAAATAGGTTTATTCGCTATTCATGATATTGCTATACTAGGAGTAGTTATATGAAGGGGTATTGTGGGGAAGTGCTCAGAAGTTGTGTTCGGATTGTTCAGGTCTGAGATTCTGAGGTCTGGGGGAGGGGGTATTTATACTAGTGAGGGGCTATCTGGACTATGCTAGATATGGATATAGCACTAAGTGCTTTGCTGAGTTGGAATGCAGTCACATAGTACAAGGGTGATCTGACATGTCAAGAGATCGTCTGACTGCTGAGTCAGTTCACAGTCACATCGTACAAGGCTAATCTAACTATACTATGACTGCTAATCTATTTATAGGTTTAGGCACTATCTGGATAGTCTTTGATGACATCACCATCTATTGCATCATCTCTGAAGAAGTAGTCATCTAGGAAGAGTGGTTCGCGAATTACTTCTCCTTGTTCACTGAGGTAGTAATACATTGGAACTTCATCTCCGTCCCACAGGATCGCATCATCTGTCTCATATGCTGGATAAGGTGTTGGGGGGCGAAGAAGTGGTGCATCATCTTTGTTTTCATCGGATTCGCTGTCTGCGTACCTTCTGTAGGTTACAGCACTATGAGTCGCGGGATTGTAGTATGCTGGCGGTTGTGGTTCATGTTGCTCGTACTTGGGTGGTGGAGTGGTTGGTTCGATCTCGAGGGTTGTCTGAAGGTACAGGTTGTGTTCTCCGGTCTCTTCATTATAGTTGAAGTAGTCAGGGGTGAATGCAGGTTGGTATTCATGCCAGTGGTCATTGTCCCAATAAGTCTCGTATGTGGTTATGAACTGTTGTAAGTTCATCAGCAGAGTTGGCGGTGTGATCAGAGTTGGAAGGGATCCTTGGCTTGAGGTCATGTCAGCATCGGAAGGATCATTGTCTTCTGCTTCGTCTTTGTCGAAGTTGATTATATTATAGATATCCTTCATGGCATATCCAACTTGGGGCATTTGCAGAATGTGATCGCCGGGGTGCGGGAAGGTTCTGTCTGTGGTTTCAACGTACTCAAGATACTTGTGGTTGAGTTCTTGTATCATGTCATCGATTTGGCCATAGGACAGGGTAGCAACCATTTCGCTGGTAGTGGCTCGGAGGTGGGGAATAAAGGTGCTATACTCATAGAAGAGTTCTCGGTGTTTGCGGGCAATGAGCTTCTGGTGTTGAGACATCTGGGTAATGTCTGTATCATGGTGGTGTTCAACCATGTCTTCTAGGAGGCGGCCGATCTGGTAGTAGCTTGAGATTTGTCTGATTCGGTGGGCCTCGTTAAGCATGTTCAGGGCATTCCATCGGGCTTCCACGAAGTAGAGAGGTGCTTGGCTGTAGATATTCATGAGGGGCAGAGGGGGTGTGGCTCAGTTGACAATGGCATTCCAAATGTCAGCGCGGATGCAGTTGTAGATCTCGGTGGTCATGTTTGTGTGTTTGGAAGTTGTGGATGTTGTTTGTTTTGGTTCTCTGTTTCGACGCGTCTCGGGGCTGGGTATATATGCATTTGTTCTGGATTGGTAAGATTCTATTTGTGTGGATCTTGTGTTCTGTGACTTGGTATTGACTCAGCTTTGTGCACTGTGACTTCTGTTTGACTCAGCTTCGTGATCTTGCAGGTGATTTCCAGATTTGTTCGGAGATCGTGTGTGATTTCTGTGGCTTGGAGGTTGTGCGCTTACAGCCACACTGGCAGTGCTACAGAGTAGAGCCGAGGGGCCGGTAGGGCCCTGTATATGGGCTAAGCTAGTGCTACATAAGAGGCACCCGGCCCAACCCCCCATATAAGACTGCCCAACCCATGCAAAATGGCTGCCTAACCCTCACGAAAGATTGCCTGACCCTCACAAAAGATTGCTTAACCCTCACAAAAACTGCTCTACTCACCAGTCTCAGGCCTTGATGAGCCTGTCATCCATTGTGAGTGCGACAACTGTTGTGTCTGAGCTCTTCTCGAAGACGACGATGCCATGGTGGTCATGTGGTTGGAATAGGACGACCGTGTTGGCTGCAAACGGGACCCTGAAACCGTAGGTAAGGTCGTACCAGACTCCACTGCTGTCCTCCCAGGTTGGGCCCTTCCTTTCCAGGATGTAAAACATTACCGGGGTGACATTGTTGTCTGTGTGTGTGGGCAGAGAAAGGTTGCGCCCAACGTATCCTGATGTGACGCGAGCATACAGTTGGGTGAACCCTTGGCCTAGGACCTCATACTGCCAGACTGTGCTGGTGGATGCCTGCCCTTGGTCCAGCCCCGGGAGCCCCGGCTTGGAAACCTGCCAAAACGGATGGTAACTGGTCAGTCCTTTTTGTGTGTGGGGGGGCAGAAACCCCCCAGGCTGCAGCACCCTGAAAAAGTGGAGCTCCTCACCTCATAAGGTATGCTAAATTGCACTAAGAATGTACATACAGCCATGCCAAGATCACCACTAAGCTGGTCTGCCATACGCTCTACCAATCTGCTCAAAGAACCCCAGATCATAGCCACTATCGCCATACAGGCCGTGTTGTGCTCGCACGCAGTTTGCTCTTCGACGGCACTTCTAAAGTTCCGGTAGGGGTACAGAATCTTGTGCATCCCTGGAATTGTATCAAAAAAGAGTATATCAGTAAAGAGTGTGATTTATCTGGGGAGGGGTTAAAAAAAAAAAAGGGAGACGAGTGCAGGGGATTTTGGAACTCCGGAACCCACCCTTTGCCAGTGTTGCAGTATACCCAATTCCTATCCAAACTCCCCCTCCTTGCTTTTTTCACCCCCTCTTTCCTGCCACCTGGTATTTGACACAATCCTCACAAATCTCATTGATGTAGCAGTGAAGCTCATCACTGTAGAGGTTCCTTACCACCATCGCAACCACCTCTCCATGTTCGTTAATAAAGATATGGTTCTCTTTGTCATTGGTTACTCCTACTGGCCAATGGACCCCTTGGTCAAGTACGATTGGCTCTGATTCGAATGTAGACCCCCAAGCCTTGATGACAATACTGGTACTGCTCATGCTGAACATCTTGTCCTATTTGATCAGATGCCAGATGTGGTTGAACTCGGGTAACTTTGAACTCTCCTTTCCAATGGAACTGAGCCCTAATCTGAGGGACCGAGATAAGTATGTGGATGGGTTGCATGCGGGCAGGTTGCGTGCGGGTGGGTTGCATGCAGGCAGGTTGTATGTAGGTAGGTTGCATGCGGGTGTGGGTGTTTTTTTAGGGGGAGACCATGTAAAAATGAAATTAAATAAAACACAGAGATGGGTATTTCAGAAAAAGAGCATGAGTGAGTGAGTGAGTGAGTGAGTGAGCTGCATGCTGATGAGTTGCATACCGACGAGTTGCATGCCGACGAGTTGTATGCCAACGAGTTGCATGAGTTGCACAAGATTGCTCATGAAGGCTTGCTTCTGTTCCTTTTGAGACCTCCACCATGCGATGCATTGACTCAACAGCTCAGCCACCAAAGGCATGCCCCGCAATGTCCGCCAGCCTTTTTTCATCTTGACCAGATGTTGCAAACAAAGTCAGCAGATCTCGCCGTAGAGCTGTAGACTCTAAGAAAAACACGAGGTGAATTGGGTCATGCTGGGGAAGTTTAAATAAATACAAGTAAACAAGTGGCAGCTGAGTGAGCAACCTATATCTACTATCGGCTGCTCCAAAAAGGCTGCTGCATACATAGCTATAAGGTCTGTAAATTCCGAGGTCCGAAGGGCCACTGTGAGTTGTTGCCGAAATTCTCCCTCATCCCTGCCATTGCCATTGCCATCACCACTACCACCGCCGTTGCTGTAAGCACACAACCTCCAAGCCACAGAAATCACACATCACCCTCTTACCAAGCCACCAAAATCGCATGGTATCCTCAGAACTAATTTGGAAACCACATGTGAGACTACAAAACAAGAGATCATCTGGTTACACGAAATACGCCAGCAAGCATGAGAACCCACCACCAAGATACAAGAATACTAGAAGAAGTACTATAACCATAAGACTGACTCTGAACCACTATAACCAGTTTAGTATACTGTACTATTATAAAAGGAAACCGAAAGTACCAAACTCAAATTGAGATAAGAAGAACCCTATCTCATCTACCAAAAGGTTCACGAACTGTACTTATCAACTCAAGACCAAGATACACTGTGGCTATATAAGACCTCATTACTTAGCTGAAGCAAAACACATTTGAACAACTCTGTTCACTCTATCTGTGTCACCTCTGTTGGAGAGTGATGGATGCTTCATCTGGACTCAAGAAAGCCGACAACATCGAAACCAATCTCAAGCCATCCACATGACAGATATTACTACTAGAAATTGCCTCGGATTACAGAAAATATCATTTCCGAGAGGTTCGAACCCCCAGCCGTGACATTGGGAGTCCTCGCCCTAGACGAGAATGGCCAGTCCTCGCAAATGCGCCAGCAGACCAAAAAAAAAAGAGAACCAAGACCTGTTATCCTTGTACAACCACCGCCACCAAGGACAGTCTTAATCTTGCAAGAGATAGAGGTGATGACACTTTGAAACTGATGATATCAGAAGTCAGAAAACTGCTCAGACTTTGCCAGTGATGATGTCATCGATGGTGATGTCATCAAAGACTACCCAGACAGTGCCTAAATCTATAAATAGATTAGCAGTCATAGTATAGTTAGATTAACCTTGTACGATGTAACTGTGAACTGACTCAGCAGTCAGACGATCTCTTGACATGTCAGATCACACTTGTACTACATGACTGCATTCCAACTCAGCAAGGCACTTAGTGCTACATCCATATCTAGCATAGCCCAGATAGCCCCTCACTAGTATAAATACTCCCTCCCCCAGACCTCAGAATCTCAGACCTGAACAATCTGAACACAACTCTTGAGTACTTCTCTACAATATCCCTTTATACAAATACTCCTAGTATAGCAATATCATGAATAGCAAATAAACCTATTTAATAATACACAAACCACTCTTAAGTAAATCTGCTCCCCATTAAATCCTACTCCTAACCCCGTCACGAAATTTCCTAATTGGGTATTGTCTGCAGCGATACGCTAATTCAACTAAGCTGGTCTTAGTTTCTTAAACTTCCTGAAATACGAAAAATCCTGAACATCTAGAACTAGTCCGAAAAAGGACTTTGGTTGAGATGTCAACCCGATCTTGAAATCAATAAGCGTAGAGGACATACTCCATATGAAATTGATCTTGACCATAAGAAAACGGTCTTCCAGAATATCTAGAACTTCCAGAAAACCCTTCCAGAACTATGTAACGGTTACCCTAAAAAGCAACCCTCTTACAGTTGCCCCTTTGGCTCTCGATGAGCAGCTTGTGTGCTGTCCATATGAGAAAGAATCTAACATTGTCAGCAGAGAGTGCATTTCTACCTCGAATACTCCCTCTTTTGATGATCATTGCAGGGTGAAAAATGAGTAGACTGGACCAACGTATGAATTAAGAGCTGCTGTTTTGTTTGCTGATGTGGCAGGAAAGAACAAAGAAAAAGAACAAAGAAAAAGAACAAAGAAAAGAACAAAAGAAGAGAGGGAGCAAAAAGAAAGGGTGATGTCACCAAAGTGCGGCAGGAAAAAAAAAACAAGAGCGAAATGAACAAAAGAAAGGGTGATGACACCAAAGATTTCAATCCGGATGGACTAATCCAGATGGACCAATCCAGATGGACCAATCCAGATGGACCAATCCGGATGGACTAATCTGGATCAATCCGGATGGATCAATCCGGTTAGATCAATCCGGATCAATCTGGATCAATCTGGATCAGATCATGAGACCAATCCGAGTTGATTCGAATTCATCACATGACGAATCTGATTCGAATCTCATCTGGATCAACTCTATCCATTCGGAGCACTAGTTATTAGTATAGTTAGATTAGCCTCATATAATATAACTGTATACTAACTCAGTAGTCAGACAATCTCTTGATATGTCAGTTTACACTTATACATATAATTGTATTCTGACTCAGTAAGATACTAAGTACTACATTCATATTTAGTATAGTTCAGATAGTCTCTTATTAGTATAAATACCCACTCTCTCAGATCTCAGAAATATAGACTCAAACAGACTCAAATAGATATGAATAGATAAGAACAACTTCTGAATACTTCCTTATAATATTCCTTTATATACTACTCCTAGTATAGTAATATCATAAATAATGAATAAATCTATTTAATAACCCACAAACTACTCTTAAGTAAATTCATACCCTATTAGGTCCTACTCCTAACTATATCATGAAATTTCCTAATTGGATATTATCTGTAGCAATACATTAATTCAACTAAGCTGGTCTTAGTTTCTTGAACTTTCTGAAATATAGAAACTCCTGAACATCCAGAACTAGTCTAAAAAAGAACTTTAGTTAAGATATCAATCTAATCTTAAAATCAATAAATATAGAGAATATACTCCATATAAAATTGATCTTAACCTTAAGAAAACAGTCTTTCAGAATATCCAGAACTTCCAGAAAACCCATCCAGAACTATATAATGGTACTCTAATAAAGTAACTCTCTTATAGAGACTTAGCTCATAGTTCTTAGTTCAGATATTAGTACTATTAATAACTCTGAGACTGAAGAACTTATAGAGAACCTGCTTGTCATTATTATAGTTTTTATAGTATGATATAATAAACTACACTCAGCTGCCAACTATGTATAAGCAGAGATGAGAAGTCATCAAAGAGAACTAAGATCTCTAAGGAGCTAGTAGCCAAAGTATGAAAAATCTATCTCTTTTCTACCTACAAGGAGTGGCAGAAGCTTAGGATATAGTAATTGTTCTCTTGAGTATTTTTTTTTTTCTACAATACTATATTATATACTAGTATATTAAGTGAATTTATCTTTTTTTTTTTTTTATCTCTTAAAACAACTATACTTATAATATTAATAATTAAGAATGAGAATAGTATAATAAATATACAACCAGTGCCTTACTATAGTTCAAAATGAAGACATAAAATGCTATAAAAAGAATCTGAGAGTATGGTATCTCAATACCTCTAACTTCAAAAACAATGAGTAAGTTCTAGAGATATCATATAATATTCACAATAAGGTTATAAATGACCTTCTTAAGGAGTATATCTCTAACTTTATAGTAAAATGTGTATTTCAAATGAAGTTTCATTCTAAAAAAAATTGTCAACAGGTAAAAATCATTTTGATTTTATATTGAATTTTTATTAGTTTTAATAATTCTCAATAATTTATTTTTATTTTATTTTATTTTATTTTTTTTTAGTCAATTGTAGTACTTTCTAAGCACTGGGGGAAATCATGTGGCAAATTTGCATTTCTCTCTAATATGAGGTCTGCTGAGACTCTATCAGTTAATCTTAAATATAATAGCTAGCTTGTGATAAATTATCTTAGTGAATTCTTTCTCTATATCCCCATACTCCTTGATATATAAGCTAAGAGCCAAGGTCCTATATCTGGCCCCTATGGAGATTGGATAGTGAGTAGAGATATTGTAAATATATACATAAACTGGTAATAAATGGTGAAGTCTGAGTAACTATAAAAAAAAAAATAAAAAAAAAAAATAAAAAAAAAAAAAAGATCCTATATCTAGTAAAAGAAGTATAGGGGGGTTATTATATTGGATCCTGATATGCAAATATTTATGACTGAATACAACCTAAGTAGACTAGCAATTGAGTGAGAGAAGAATGATATTGCTTATATTTACAAACTGAGTTATAAACATGACAGGCTTCAGAGTAAGCAAGATAGTATTTATGAGAAGATGAACAAGTATAAATACTATAGATCATTTTTGGCCTCTTCAATTATAGAAAAGAGATCAGATATTGAGAGAGATATATAAAATTTTACTAATTACAAGTTATAACATATCATACCACATACATATTTACAAGTATATTCAATACAGGAGTGGGAAAGAAGTGGCTTACTTTAGGTTAGATATTGGCAGTTTGAGTAGGGTTGGTAGATCACTGGTTATTTGTTTTCAAGAAAGAGAGGAGCCTGGGTTTGGAGGTGAGGCTGTTGAGATGGCAAGGGTTAATGAAGGACATTATGATGGACTAGTGGCTTGGTTAGAGTCTGCAGAGTAGTTGGAGGAGATATTGCTTGGTGGAGAAAATCTATAGGCAGAGTAGAGAGAGGATTGGAGTTATGGGTGATAAGGTGGTCTTTAAATATGAAGATGTGGGGAGAGACTTCCTTATAGGGATTGGATAGTGGGAGGAAGTCCTGTAATTATAACAATAGACTGATAATAAATAGCAAAGTCCAAGTGACTATAAAAAAAAAAAAAAAAAAAAAAAAAAAAAAAAAAAAAAAAAAAAAAAAAAAAAAAAAAAAAAAAAAAAAAAAGTATATTCAATACTTGATTGATAACTGCCATTGCAAACTCATACAGTGGCTATGTGAGAACTATCATATCATTCTTTTGCCAGAATTCTGCATGCAGGAGATGGTCAGATAAGAGTAATGTCATATTTGTTCTAAGACTATATATGTGATATATATATGATCACACTTCCACTTTCACCAGCATCTGACTCATAAAGTATGCAAGCACCCATGGTGCTAGGTCATCCTCTACACAGAAGAGTACACTTCCAAGATATATGGGTACTGTGAATATCTCCACTATGGCCTAGGTGGGTCTAAGGTGTTTTGCTGTCTGGCATGTCAGACAAAGCTTGACCAGGATTTCAATGGCACTCACAATATTCTCCTTCATTACCTCACCATTTGGAAAGAGTCAGCCTGAAAGGGCTGGCATGGAGCCTGCTCCCTCGCAGGACTTGTATATATCCTAATTTAGACTTAAACAGTAATGTGAGGTTTGATAAGGAATGTATAGGTTCCAATGTAGGCGTAGAATAAAATTCGCACCCGTTGGTCTTGGTGAGGCCCATTTGGTCCCACCACACCCTGCCCATAAACCATGAAGGCCGATTAGAAGCGATAGTTCGTGGAGACGCCGGTCCATACGCCCGCGGATTCGACTATAATATCCTATTCGAACGAGACACCATTTGAAGGAATGTAATCGACAGATATGCGTGCTGTCTAATCTTTCTTCGCAGGTGGGGAGGAACACCTCAGAACAAGATTGAAGTGAGGTTGGGTAGTCATCCAGCTAATAGGGCGACGATTTCACTTGAACTTGTATTTCCGCCGGTCAAATCGTCCAAAGCGAGGCCTTCGGAGAGGCCGACAACGACTACCTTTTCGAAAACCGTGGAGAGAAATTGGAGCTGGTTTTTTTAACCGATTTGTCCTTTTTATCCCACAACGAGTCATTACAGGATAGCACAGAGAGTAGAAATCGAGGCCTGTTTCTATCGAATACACTTATTAACCACACCAAGTATCCGAATCAGCCTTCTCATCCGCGTCCTCGCCTCTTTTCATAAGAGCTTCACATGACAAAAAGCCGCATCATGGGCCAGTCATACTGTTACGCCTTTATTGCCAACTATTCAAATTCCTGCTTCGTGGGCAACCATGACAACGACAGTTCTAACCGTTGTGCACAGGGCGCAGATAACTACCATGGCTTCGAAGGTCGCGAAGATTGCGAGTTGCGAAATACAAATTAAATTGGGCACGTAAAGGAAAATATGTCTAATGGTTACCGATTCATAATGTCAACCTTTCTGTTATAGTATTTATTTACAATTAGAGAATGCTTACATTCAGTGATTGTTGCAAAAAAAAAAAAAAAAAAAAAAAAAAAAAAAAAAAAAAAAAAAAAAAAAAAAAAAAAAAAGGCATATTTATGACTTGATTCATAATATCTTTACAAACAGGGAATGCATACATCCAGTGCTCGCTGTAAAAAAATAAAATGAAATAAAAAAACTGGTATATTTATCAATAGTCTGATAACCTATATAAACAAATGTTTTCTAAAAGGTTATTTCAACAAATGACGACAAATTGTTTTGTGAGCCCGCACACCAAAATCGAAAAGAGCGGCGCAGGGGAAATGGGAATAGTCATAAAATGTTCAGTGAACCCACGCTCTCTTTCTCGAAGTTTCTTGACAAATGTTGCCGTCTGCGGCGAGAACGGCATAGAAACTCCTTTGAACGACCTCCGCCATCTCTCTAACCGCGCATAGACCTGCTGCATGGATGGTCGCAAGTGAGGATCGGGTTGCCAACAATCTTGGAGCAGAGACGCAAACTCGAGCGGTGCATCAGGGATCATTCGCTCGCGCAATCCGTCCCGGTTTTTCTCAACAGTGGATGCATCGCCTTTTGGTGGGACTCCTGTGGTGTATTGCCAGAGGATGGTGGCGAGGCAATAAACATCCTCCGCAGCCATTTGTGGTTTGTTGGCGAAAAATTCTGGCGGGAGGTACTCACGACGGCCGCAGTGGTCCATTTGGGTGACAGGTTTGTTAAAGGGCGTGGCGAGGCCAAGATCGATTAGAAGTGGGTCGTGTGGGATTTGGAACATGATGTTTCCAGGGTGGAGGTCGTGGTGGGCGTAGCCAAATGTGTGAAGGTCAGCTAAACGGTGAGCAAGACGGGAGGATAACTGCGCAATGAGGTGCCAGTCATCGGAGTCGTGGGAAATGGTAGCTTCGAGGGTGCCGTGTAGAGCGAATCCGAATACCATTAAGTATCGATGGGTGGTAGGATGTTGAGAGAGACCGATTAAGGGAACGGTGGAGCCTACATTATTGGCGGTCAGGCAGACGTTTAAGACCAGCTGCGTGAGACAAATTTGAAATAGAAATTGGAATAAGACAAAGTGGAATGTAATTGTCTCGCACATATTTCCAAAGATACTCGAAAGGCCAAGACTCGTACCTCTTCCATTTCATTGTTCAATTCCTTGAGCGCAAAATGTTCCTCGGGTCCCTCAATGTCTGCAGCGATAGTTCCTTTATACACCTTGGCAGATCCACCCTCGTAAACAGTGTTGATGTGCATGAACCGGTTGGATGGGATCCAGACAATGTAGCCCACGAGCTCTGGAACTCTGAGCTGGACCAGAAGCGTTTGAAGGGTGTCGTTGGGGTCCGGGAAACGGGCTTTGCGACGACGAATGCATGCTGTTGTGGAATTAATTAAATTTTCGAGCGGCGGGAGGCCGCTTAGTAGTGAATTGTGAAAGGTGAGTGGTCAAGCGATAGCAATGTAGGGAGGTCCGGTCCAAGTCAACTTTGCAAAAAAAAAAAAAAAAAAAAAAAAAATTATTATTACCTCATCATGAATATAATCGACATGTAATATTTGTTTGAAACGAGTATGAGAGCTTTTGAGAACCTGAAGTTCTTGAGAACCAGAAAGGGGGTTAGAAGAGAGGCGACATGGTTGCCAACAGAATGAAGATTTTTTTATGGACAATTCACGCCGTTACACCAAACATTCCTGATAAAGGTCTTTGTGTTCGATGATCTGTGCGCCACGTTTCATTCCCCGCATCAGGCTCTTCGTGGTTGCAAAAGGAATGTGATATAACGTTGGAGTTTTGACGTATATTCTCATGTCGCATAAGAAATTCGTTCCGTAAAAAGAATAAAACCAACCCGCCGCCGGTGCGAGGCGATTGAAAAGTTATAAATTTGTGTTATAATGAGCCCAAGTCGCCTTTTGATCAAACTGCTTCAAGTCCTCAAATCGAACCTCATCTCCACACTTCACTACTAGACCACCTCCCACCGCTCGAACACCTGAAAATTCTACAACAGCATGCATTTGTCGTCGCAAAGCGGTATCCACGAGCGTGCCATGCTGGGTAAAGCTAAATACCACGTGTGTATTGACATGTTGAGAGAGGCCGGCCAAGGGGATAGTGGAGCAACCAGGCCGTTGATGATCAGACAGACACTCAAAACTAACTGCAGGAGGTGGAATTCCAAGAAACGACAGAGGTCAGTAAGCAATATTAGGCTGTCTCGCGTATACCTAATCGATCCTATCAACGTTGGAAAAAAAATCCCCTACTTCAGATTCCAATTTCTCTCTTAGACTCGTTAAGTGCGGAGCGGAGTATTCCTCCGTACCCTCTGCCTCAGACGCTGTATTAGCTGCTAGCCTTGTATACATTCGTCAATCCAATCTCAAGAAATCCAGACGAAGTAATCGTCGAGCACAGCGATGCCTGGCCGTGCTAAGGGTTCGGTTGACGTTAGGGAGTATATGGACGTCTGCGGGTGTAACATAGGCGAGTAGTGAAGTGAGGCGGTGGATTTCGGCCATTTTCGGTAAGATGGCTTACGAAGCTCAAGGAAAGGCGAGGGACGAGATATACGTTTTTTCTTTCCCCTTTAGGACTTGTAACCAATTGGCAAAAAA
>RBNI01002512.1:0-18277 GCA_003990745.1 Jimgerdemannia flammicorona | reverse complement strand
CGTTCGACGGAGGCGTTCGGGAAGGAGAGTTTTTGTGTTCGAGTTCGAAGGGTTAGATTTCATACGCTTGCAGTTGGCAAGAAAGGCTTTCGAAGGCGAAAAATGTGGAAGTGTGGAATGAAGAATACTTTGCGTGGAAGGTAGAATACTTTGAGGGACGAAGGGTGGAAAGAAGAACACTTATAATGTGGAGGGGAGGAATGACGATATATTTGTATGGGCGCGTTGTGGTGGAAAATGAAACCAACACGTCATACTGGTGCCTAAGGCCAAGCCACATGCCTCACGTTACATTCCAGCATGAATATTAGTGACCAATCAAATTCCTGCATAAATAATCAGTCTCACTTGCGCCGATGGCGCTATGAGAATGTTTAGCTTGCTTATGCATTTTCGATCACTTGATATTCGGCCACGAAAAATGAAAGGATTGAGTGGCGCTATATTCACTAGGCACAATGATCTTGTCAGTATGCGAAAATTTGGACTACAGCATAGTATTACCCAATCTGCTCCATATTCAATAAAAATAAAAATAAAAATAAAAATAAAAATAAAAATAAAAATAAAAATAAAAATAAAATATAATAAAATATAATATAATATAAATAGTATAATAGGAGTGTAAAACAGAGTCCTGAAAACATGTGTCCTAATTATAAGCAGAAAAGGAGCAGCTTACAAATGGAGTAGAATTTGTATAATATATATTTATATATACCTGTACTGCCTTTTTTTTATCTACTCTATACAATATAAGCAAGACTAGCTAGACCTCTCATATAACTGTAAGTCTTCCATCATCACTATATATAATATATATATGATAATTAATGATACTAATGTCTATTATATCTGTATATTCTTTAAGTCAGAGATGAATACTAGCAGTAATTTCTATAAGATGATAATTCAGATAGTATAATTATAGAGCCAAACCACTATTATATATAAAGAAATTCTAAAGAAATAGCACATTAAAGATATATATTACTCAATTAAGTAATTATATATATATTATATAATTACAAAATTCATTATATATCTAACATCTTATTTCCTTTTCTTATATTCAATTATCTTTGCTATTATATATTTTACTCATATATTCATTATTAAAGCATAATTATTATTATAATTACCAATAATTACAATAGTAATATATAAATATATAAAAAAAAAAAAAAAAAAAAATTATACAAATTGTACTAATATAATATATCTCTACAACCCTTATTAGATCTGCTAAACTATAGGTGATAACTTCTCTAGATGATATACTATTAGTTCAAATGTATCTCTTATCTCACAATATAGAGGCTATTGTAGCTACTATTATAGTATATACTGAAAAAGACAATGACATTTTATCAATACTTCTCAAACTCTATAATTGTTATAATATATATATTATTTATCTGAACTCACTGTAAGTATATTCTCTCTAGTGAATTCTATACTCTAGTTTACTATACTACTATAAGCAGATTTTAATAGAGATATCTATATTACTAAGTAAGACTAACTAATTATTACTCTATATTACTAACTTAAAAAAGCCTGAGCTCTATGTTTTCTAACTACTGTCAATGATCTGGTATCTGATCTTGATTATCTCACTGATTCTGAACCTCTGGGTACTGTGCTAGTGGTGTCTGTATCACATCTAGTGCTAATTTCAGTTTCAGACATAAGTGTACTCATAATGTGAATTTTAGATATTTCTGTTTCAGATATTTTCATATTTCTGTCACTAGAGCTTCTCACTCAGCAGTCTTCATCTATAATAGTCTAGACAGTTTTTTAGCCATTATTACTATTTACTGTCTTTCTACTTCTAGTATTAATAGATTTTCTCTATTTCTAATATCTATCTACTAATATTCTCCTTACTATCTACTTTAGCATCTTATCTCTATTTCTAGCATCTAGCTACTTTTTTTATATGATAAGCTCTATAAGATCTCTTATAACTATGACTATGCTATCCACCTCTATGACTACTCTGATACTTATAGATATAGTCTCAGATATATATATATATTTTTTTTTCTATATATAATAGTCCCAACCTTGCTAAGTACTTAAGTATAAACCTCACTACAGTCTCTGCTATTCTCTATAATACTTTTTAACTGAGATTTTGGAAAACTATTTATCTACTCTCCTTTACCTCTTACTACTCATGATTCTTATTTTATTGAGAAAATTAACCCTACTATCCTCATGTATGTCTTATAGCTATAAGAAGTTACTATGGTCAAGGATTTCTCCTATCTACTTATACTACTTGGCCCTTTATTACTATATTTCAATATATTCTATAATATATTCTCAGGCCTTACTGATCCAACAGTATTCTTTAGCTACATTTTCTACCTTATCTACCTAAATAGCAATTATTAATAAGAAGTAATACTCAATTATTTTATTAAGTTTTATATATAATAGATTGCTATTCCCCTCTCTTATACATCATATTTGATATAGACTACTTAAGATAGTGAACTTATATCTTTGTACCTACTCTTCTGATCTCTATATTATCTCACTGAGTCTATCTTATCTATTGCTTATTCATTAAGAATCTCTCCTCTATCATGACTATCTTAGCATAACCAGTCTTATCAATTATTAAATATATATATGCTATTTATTTAACTATATTGATTAGAGTGATATTATTAACTCTTCTTTAACTAGCTATACTTATCAAAACTACTCTTATTGATATCTGTACTCTTGTTACATAAGACCACATAGTATATTTAAATGTATATTATAGGATCCTATAGGCAAATTAGTGGATCTCATTATAGTTTCTCCTTCTGCCCCATCAATAAAACTCCCCTCTTCTACTTCTTTAATACTACTTTCCCCTTAACTATCTAATACCTCCTTCTCCTTCTCTCTCACCACTTTCCTGATTTTGGCCAAATATATCCTGGACATTTTCTCTCTTTCAATAACCTCACTTTGAGCCAATATATAGATATTAGTATTTTAAAATATTTCTGATTACTATTTATTATATATATATGATCTTACTCATACAATATCAAGATGTTTATATTAGCTTTATGAGTATATACTATACTCAAACATATTGTAACTTATCTCTATACATGTCTTTCCTTAAGCAATTTTAGATAACATTATAACTAAAATTGCTATAGACTATATTGCAGGTCCCTTCTCTCACTCTCTCTTCCAAAACTTTCAGATTTCCCTACTGAGTATAGTGGCAAAGAAATATTCTATCAAATAGTTTTATATTTACTACTTATTCTATAGTATATTAGTCAATGATAATATTTTATCTAACAATTTACTCTCAAGTATATAGCTTTCAACCAAATACTTAATATCATATGATGACTTAGTAGAGGGACCTTACTCTTTAAGATAGATCTGATCAATAATTTTCAATATATCTTGCTACATCTAGAAGACTGGAAACTCTTAGCTTTCACTAATATAGTCTTTTCTGCTTTGATCAGTTTCTCTCATTTGGTATATACTCATTACTATTTCTCTATAACATATTAGAAGAGATGCTTGAATGGCTATTTAAGTTCCATGATCTGAAAGATATCATCTAATATATGTATTGATGATATACTGAGTATATACCACTCTTCTCAAGCATTAGCTCTACTATAGCTCCTTCTATTAATCTACTATACTATTGATTTTTCAGTATGAGATAAGAAGGTTGAAGGCCTCTTGACCTATATTCCTTTTTTAGATATTAATATAGATACTAATAGTATAGAAGCACATCTCCTGAAAGGAAAAATCCAAGCTATCCTCACTATAATCTCTAGCTTTTGCAGTCATTCTAACTGAGCAACCTACTATAAAATAGAAAATACTCTCACTCATTAGTTCTCTCTCCTTTATATATTGTATTATTTTGCAAGACTGATCCTTTCTCTATTACTTCATTGATATCTCAACCTTCATCACTCATCCAGACTACTATATTAACTTATTAGCAGACTTTTTTTATCTATTTCTAATAATGGTTACAATTTCTTATATTATAGAATAGGATTGCAATAATCATACCTTAGAAAGAGATTATTAATAACTAGTTCTGGACAGATACCAGCAGTATTTTGTACTTCATTGCTTTTTTTTGATAAAGCTTAGTTTGCTATCTCATAGCCAGCAGAACTCTGTTCTAAGTATATTCAATTTAAGGAATTATATATCATTGTGGTTACCACTACTACTTGGGGTCTATATTGATACTTTTGATATATTTATATATATACATATAGATAACTAAATGGTAATATTATATATCAACTTGGATATCTCTCAAACTTCAAACTCCTCAAGCAACTATACTAACTATAGTTTCTAGGTATATTATATTTATTTCAGTTATAAGTATTATATATCCTCTCTCACCTCAATGCTATCACTGATATATTGTTTCATCTTGATTTCTCTCACTTCTATACTCTTACTCCTTATATAGATCAGACCTCTACTATACTGAGATCTCTCCCTACTATTGTTTTCTATTTCTTAATGTATTCTTTCTATAGCTTGGTCTGGCAGGCTCTATATGATAGATATATTCTACTGACTAATATAGCTTCATCAACTTCTATACTATTAATAATCCCTATAACTTAGATAGTTTTATTCTGTCAGCTTCTAAATATTATTTGATTCAATGGATATCTACTCTAGCTATTCAACATCTATGCCCAGATACTATCAAAGTATATCTCTCTCTCTATATCAACATTAGTCTTTCTGACCTTTTGGATAGCTTGATTCAACTTCCTCAAGTTCTCTAGGATATCAAATGCTGGCTTAGTAGACCTTCCTCCTGATCATACCTCTCTATCTCAATCTCTATATTGGTATGAATCCTCCCTTTTCTTGACCTCTCTATTGAAAACCACTTTAATTTTATAGTAGCCATTATACTTATATTTGGATTCCTCTAGTCAGACAAATTTATCTGAGACTCTTTGTTATTTAACTCTACTGCTAATCTCACTCACTTGGCTATATAGTTTGAGCTCTCTGTATATAAACTCTCCTATATCACTCTGACTATTCCTTCATCCAAAACTGATCTATTTCGAGGAGACACTACTTTTTATATTGCTTGAGCACTAACTGGTACTCTTTGTACTATTCTTCTCCTCTGAGCTCTCTTTCTCTCCTTTCTTATTCTATCTGATTTACCACTTTTCTAATTACTAATGATGCTTAATTTTCTCACACATAGCTCTTATCTGGGCTATAGTCTCTTCTTACTGCTATTGAGCTCTCAGTATCTATATTTGCTAGTCATAGTTTTTATATTGGAGCTATCTCTAATATTACTAAAGCAGAGTTCTTAGACTATGAGATTCAAATTCTTGGGTAGTAGTATAGTGATATCTATCAACTATATATTCAGATGCCAAAATCTCATATACTTTATCTTATATCAGCCTTAGTATTATATATATCTAACACTTACTAATCATAATGGAGAATCAGTTTATAATGATCTCTGTAGGATATGCTTACTTGTATTTGGTCCTAAGACTATAGTAGTATAGAATTCCATGACTATAATTGAGTCTTCACCACTATGATGTAGAATCAGTTCATAATAATCTATATAGAATATATCTATTTCATGTCTTGTCTCTAGACTATAGTAGTGTAGGATTCTATGACCATAGTTTGGTATAGTCTACTACAATGCAAAATCAGTCTACAATAATCTATATAGGACATGCCTTTATAAGTCCCAAGATTATAGTAGAAAACTATAGTCTGGTATTTACTCTTCAACCTATCTCTATTCTATTCTTTTACTCATATAGAGCTATTTATAGATATATATTCTAAGTAAGCCCAATAACTATAAGGTAAGTCTAATCTCTTTGGGCAAAGTTCTTTAGAACTGACTAATATAATACATTTGAGATAAAAATATTTCTTATACATATATTTGTCCAAATATACAAACTTATACTCATTTAATATGTTATCATATATAATCTAATATAAGAGTAGTAGTCATGAGAGAGTATAGATTATTAAAGGAGTAAGATAGAGATTTAATGAAGGGATCCCAAAGAGATAGTACATTAAAGATGTATATTACTTAATTAGATAATTATATATATATATTATATAATTATAGAATTTATTATATGCTCAAAATCTTATCTCCTTCTCCTTAAGCTTAATTATATTCACTATTATATATATAGTTTTACTTTCATGTAACTATTTATTTATATATATCAGATTCTTTAGAACTAACTAATATAATATATTTAAGATTAAAATATTTCTTATATATATTCATTAATATAAACAAACTTATACTCTTTTAATTTATTATTATATAAAATCTAGTATAAGTATAGTAGCTATAAGAGAGTATAGGTTGTCAAAGGAGTAAGATAGAGATTTAATACATTATAGTATTCTCTACTCTATATTTAGCTTATATATTACTCTTAAACCTGCAAGTACATAATTTACAATATCATTGATTTTTTGAGAAAGACAAAAGCAGATCTGTCTCATAGTCTCTTCTATAGGAAGAAGAGCTATCATCTCCTATAGCTAAGTTTGTAATGTAATTAATGTATAAGATGATACTTTATTAGGATACTGTTATATACATAGTTCTGAAGAGTTTTCTAGAAGTTCTGGATATTCTAAAAGACTATTTTCTTAAGGTCAAGATCAATTTCATATAGAATATATTCTCTATCCTTATTGATTTCAAGATTGAATTAATATTTCAATCCAAAGTTCTGTTTTATACTTATTCTAAATATTTAGGGTTTTCTGTATTTCAGAAAGTTCAAGAAACTAAGACCAGCTTAGTTAAATCAGTATATCACTGTAGACAATACCCAATTAGGAAATTTCTGGATCTGGTTAGGAGTGAGACCTAATATAGTATAGATTTACTTAAGAGTAGTTTGAGAGTTATTAAATAGGTTTATTTGATATTCATAATATTACTATTGGCTAGTACTAAAAGCAATGCATGAAGAGATATTGTATGGAGAAGTGTTCTTGGTTATTCATGTCTATTTAAGTTTGAGTTTCTGAAATCTGAGAGAGAGAGTATTTATGCTAATAGAGAGCTATCTGAACTATACTAAATATAAGTATAGCACTTTAGTGCTTTGATGAGTCAGAATGCAGTTATATAGTACAAGTGTGAACTGATATATCCAGAGTGACTGATTGCTGAGTTAGTATATAATTATATAGTATAAGGCTAATCTAACTATACTATTTATAGATTAGATACTGTCTGAATACTCTTTGATAAGATCACTATTAATAACATTATCTCTGATAAAGTAGTTATCTATGAAGAGTGATTCTTGGATTATATCTCTCTATTTATTTATATAGTAATATATTAGAACTATATTACTGTCTCACAGAATGGCATCATCTGTCTCATATGCTAGATATGGTGTTAGTATATAGAGAAGAGATATATTATCTTCACTTTTATCTGATTTACTATCAATATACCTTTGGTAAGTTACAGCACTATATGTTACAAAGTTGTAGTAAGCTAGTAACTGTTCTTTATATCATTTATACTCAAGAGATGAGATTGTAGGTTTGATCTTAAGAGTTGTCTGAAGATATAAGTTATATTCTCTATTCTCTTTATTATAGTTAAAGTAGTCAAGTATGAATATAGATTGGTACTCATATTAGTAGTTATTATTCCAATAGATCTCATAAATGGTTATGAACTATTATAAGTTCTTTGACAAGATTGACAGTATAATTAGAGTTGGTAGGGATCTTTGGCTAGAGGGTATATTAATATCAAAGATTATTGTCTTCTACTTTATTATTATTAAACTATATTATATTATAGATATCTTTCATAGTATATCTAACTAGAGGCATTTGCAGGATATAGTCATTGAGGTGTAAGAAGGGTCTATCTATAGTTTTGAGTATACTTGATATATATATAGTTGAGTTCTTGTACTATATCTCAATTTGGCCATAGGTCAGAATAGTAACCATTTCAGTAGTAGTAACTTAGAGATAGGAAATAAAAATGCTATACTTGTAGAAGAGTTCTTGGTATTTGTAGCAATGTGTGATATTTAGCAGATCAAATAGTTGACTCTGTATCTAAGTCATTAGGAGGATGAATATCTTAAGTTTTGGAGACTACAAGTATATGCTTTAAGGAGTACTGATAGGTATACCTTATCTCTTAGGAATAGGAGTCTCACTTGGTCTTTTTGGTATAGCCATAGCTTCTAGGTTCAGTAAGTTATGAGGATTTCAAGAAATTTGGACAAGATGGCAAGATAGGTAATATGGGCAAGATAGACAAAATTGGCAAAATCAGCAATATGAGTAAGATAGATGATAGAGGCAAGATGGGCAACAAGTAGTGCTCTAATTGAGTTAGGGAAATTTGAGTCTGATTTGAATTTACCAACCACATGACTGATTCAAGTCAGTTTGAATTCATTATATGATGAATTTGAACTAATCTGAATTTATTATATAATGAATTCAAATCAGTTTGAATTCATTATATGATAAATGTGAAACAGTTCAAATTTAAATTTATTACATAATGAGTTCAGGTCAATTTGAGCTAGCTCAAATTTACCTTAGGAGCTAGAATCCCAGTAAATTCCTCAGAAAATAAATCAAACTAAATTAGGAGTCAACTAGTGCAAATTAACAGAACCACAAAAAGGGTAATTCTTTAGTTGAAAAAAAACCTGAAGAAAGGATACTATATTGCCAAACTTCTATTAAATATTCAAAAACTAAGATATAATATGAAATTCAGCTACCAAATATACAAAATATCAATAGATTTTTTTGCTCTCCTAAGATTTCAAAAAATTTATTATAGCAGTACATAGCTTCTAAGGTTCTGTGATAAATACTTAGAGATAAACTATTCAAAACTTCCTCATCTCTAATAACTGTCAAACTATATAGTTGATTTGAGTGAAACACCATCATCATATTAAACTCCAGTGGAACTCTGATATCATAAGCCAAATTATATAACAAGCCCCCAGATTTTGAGGTATACTGTTCTTTATGTTTGATAATACAGAGTAAAACAGGTGTCACATCTTGGTCAGTATAAGTAGGAGAGCTTGTATATTAGCCAAAAAATATATTACTAACTTTCACTATATCTTACTCAAACTAAAATTCTCCAAGTCTAAAATGTATCCTAAATTGACTCAGATTTATCTGACCTCTATCTATTCTAGGTAATTTCAAAACTGATGAAGTCAGAAATGCTAAGAATACTGAGGATACTGAAGTTGGGAATGCCAGAGATGCTGGTGATACCAGAGATGCTGGAGATACTGAGGATGCCAAGGATGCTGAGGATGTTGAGATATCCCCCAAAATTTCCTCAGGAGATAAATAGTAGGGAGTGTTGAATTGATCAAAAATTGGATGAAGTAGAGGAATTTGTCACTATATTCAGTAAGAAGTATTGAAAAAAAGTGAAGTCATCTCCATAATAGCTATTTCATATTCCTCTCATTTATCTTATCTAATTTTGGTTTAAAATTGTTGAGAGATATAATACTGCAATGCTCCCTCCAGCATTGATCAAAGTGTAGCCAACTGATATATAAGATCTAGTTCCAGCTCAAGCTTTATCATACAATCTAGCTTTCTGAACTTTGAATACCTCCTCACAAATATCTGTCAAAATCTGGCTTTCTTGATCTTCCAATATCCCCCTCTAAACAATGAGAACAACTTCCTCTATATCAGTATCCAAGAGAATATAATTGTGGTGCAAATTTAGAATACCAGCTGGCAAGGTAGAGGACTCCAAAAATATTGTAGTTTGAAAACAATTTTGGCACTCTTTTTCCAAAGACCTGATAGAATATTGCCATCCTACTTCTTCTAAATTTTGTATATAAAGTGTAGTTGTCTGACCTTCTGGAAGATGAAGTCTCAGAATTCTTAGTATTTCGAAATTCTACAGACTTGAGATATGAAACTGAGTCTGGATAAATTTGGCCTTGAGATTTTACTGATCTACCCAATATTGATATTGTTGATCCAAAAAATCTACCAATAGTATTTTACATCAATCCTACTTCATTTTCTAAAAATTAAAATAAAAAGTAAAATAATCTTGTAAATAATTTGAATAGGTATAACTCCATACCCCCTCCCCTCTCCCTCCCCCCCACTCTCTCCAAAAAAAATGCCCCAGAAACTTACTTGAATAGTGAGAAGATACTGAAAAATTTGATTGTATATTTTCTGACCCATTAGAGGAGGGCTCTCAGGAAAATAAAAATACTACAGCTTAGACAATCTCTCATGGTAGAGGCTTCTAAATACCTCCTAAAGTATATTAATTCCTTTACAATATCAATCCATAAGCTAGTAAGCTTCAAAAATTTTCCAAAATATCACATTCTAAGGTTTTTCAAAATCCAACCCAGGACCAATTCTACCAGATAGAAGGGTTGAGGGAATTACTATAGTGGCCTCTAACTCCTGCCTTGAAACAGTCAGCTATTCACTTGGGTCAAAATCAGCAGGGATAAAATTATCTTCCATTTCACAAAAATGTACTGAAAGAACTTAGCAGTATGAAGTGGGGGATTGTCAGAATAGAAAAAAAAAACACAACTGACAAAGAATGTCAAGAGATGTAGGAGGATGCCAGAGACTGACTACAAGAAATACTTCTCTAAAGAGAGAGAATGTCATCAGTATAGATCAGGAGTCACTCTCCCAACTAGCCTCCAGTCATTCTCATGACATCTCCACCATGGTGAGATAGGTGAGCCTGACTGCCAGAAGTCCTCCTCTTGAGGGTGAATACTGAAGGTCAACTGGAAGAGGTCCTCCATCAAAGTGAGAGTACATAGCTAGTACAAATTGAGAGACATCCCTCTGATTAGCCTCTCTGAGATACTGAAGATCAGCTGTGAGAGGTCCTCCTCTGGAGAGAAAGTACTTCATTAGCACAAATTGAGAGATACTCTCCTGAATGGTCTTCTGAATAAAATATCAAAGACAGGCTACAAGAGATTCTTCTTAGAAATGAGAGTATGTTTTTGGCACAGATTAGAGAACACCCCCCCCAACTAGTCTTTATGTTACTGGTACATCATTATAGCAAACATTGACTTGACAAACATCAGCTTGGCAAACATTGGCTTGGCAAATATCATTATAGAGAATAAATGCAATATACTAAAAGCAGTGAGGTGAGATGAGACAAGGTAAGACAGGTTGGAGAATGCACACAAAGCACCTTAGGCAGAGATTGCAGATGGTCTTTTCAAGCAGTGAGGTATGTCAGAGTGGTCAGAATAGAGTGTAGATGGTCTTTTCAAGCAGTGAGGCACATAGAAGATGAGCTGCAAGAAATAGAGAGAGAGGGAAGTGAAGTGGAGCAAGTGAGGGAAGTGAAGCAGAGTGAGTAAGAGAAGTGAAGCAAGTGAGAGAAGTAAAGTGAAGTGAGTAAGAGAATGAAAGTGGAGCAAGTAAGGGAATAAATGCAGAGTGAGTGAGAGAATGAAAGTAGAGTGAGCGAGAGAATGAAAGCAGAGTAAGTGAGGGAATGAAAATGAAAGCAGAGTGAGTGAGAAAATGAAAGCAGAGTGAGTGAGAGGAATGAAAGTGGAGCAAGTAAGGGAAATGAAAGTGGAGTGAGTGAGAGAATAAAAGCAGAGCAAGTGAGAGAATGAAAGTAAAGTAAGTGAGGGAATAAGAATAGATCAGAACCTTTCACCAGTAACATTCAGGTGACATAAGACTCAGACAACACTTTTGACAATATTTTTTATAGAAGGTGACTAATAATATAGACAGCAACAATTATACTAGTGAGTGTATCGGCCAGGGGGGCAGCAGTGCCTTTGACTGGCAGTATGTCAGGAGGAGGAGTAGTGATGGTTTGGGATTACTGGGGTCTTCTATGGTGGGCTGTGATGCTGGTGGTAGAGGAAGAGGTGGATTGAGGCAAAGAGGAGGAGAGAGGATGACCTTTGCAGATAAGGTCAAGATGGGGAGAATGGCATCTGGGTTGGATAGTTGGCTGGGTCTGGGGAAGTCTTTGGTGGTCACTATTGGGAGACAGGGAGGGGCTCCCTTGAGAGGGTCAGGCAGTAAGGATTGGGGGAGAGTAGGGGCTAGAGATGTGACTGCTGATGGAGCTGTGACTGGGGATCTGTAAAAAAATCCAGATGTGATGGTGGTTGGCAGTTCAGGACAAGGGGAGGGCATGAGGCCCAGGAACCTGATGGATGGTGTGATGGATTTGATGGCAGCACTATTGCTCAAGAAATCAAGGTTAGAAATTGCCATCACACTGTATTTCTGGGGCTTGGCAGTGACCATGAGGATGATCTTGGGGCTGGTGATACAGGAGGTGAAGGGGGCAGCATTGGTAAAGTTCTTGAAGGGGAAGGAAGAGATTGAGGTTGGGTTTGAGGAAGAGGAGTCATTGTTGGTGGCCATGGAGAAGGGGGTAATAGTGGGTGAAGTAGTGGTCCCTATGTTCAGGTGCATGCACTGGAACCCCCAGGTGGTGCAGTTGATAGTGCTGGATCTTCCTACAGCATCAAGGGAGAGGGCCAGAGAGTTGATTGTAGAAGTGCTCAAGGAGTATGGGGAAATAGTAAATATAGGGTTCAGAGTCTGGGAGGGTACTGAGCTCTGAACTGGATATATTGATGTCTGGGTAAGACTGGCTGGAAAAGAGAACATGGGGAAGATGAGGGACTGGCCAGTGACTCTCAAGTGTGGTCTGGTGGAGTGCAAGGTCTTGTAGGTGAAAGGGATGCAAGAAAAGGAGGAGGATTTACTGGAGGCTCTTGAGGATCTGGTGGAAGCAGTTGAGAGGAAGTGATTGGCTTAGAAGGAGTATGAAGCCAAGACAGTGGTGGAATTTGTGGATAGTAAGAAGATCAGGGTGGACTGGGCGACCTGGGAAAAGATGCAGGGGAGGTGAATCCAGAAGGAGCTGCTGGAGAAGTTGAGAGACAGTGGGGCTGATGGTGGTATAGGAGAAGGTGGTGCAGGACTGTGGGAGAGTTCCTGGGCTGGGGAGCACAGGGCAACCCAAGGTGGGGCCCAGGGGGGACCAAGTAAAGAGGGATAGGTTGGCATAGAGGCAGATGTGGAAATTAGTAAGAGAGTACCACCTCAGTAGAGTATTCTAGGTGGGGCCAGAGGTAAGGTAAAATTGCTGGATGTACCTGAGGAGGAGTGGGATGAATCAGTGAGGAGGAGCACTCTGGTGAATCCAGAGATGGGGGTTGAGAGGGTTGCCCATGGTATCACTGAGGTGGTAGATGAGGAGAAGTAGCTGTGGAAGATGCTGGAGAGGGTGGCAGCAGAGGTGCTGGGGGGAGAGAACTTCTGGATTATAGAAGATAGACATTGGGAGGAAATTCTTCATGGTGAGGAGATACTGAGAAAGGTTAGAAATGAGATTCTGGCAGTACTCTTGGAATCAGTTGAGTATCAAGTAGATGATCTGTAAGAGGAGGAACTTCAGGGGATTGTGAATGACTGAGCAGCATACTTGTGGAATTTGAGGAAGGGCTTAGAGAAGTGGAGAGTGGTCTGTGCAGATTATTGGGTAGAGATGGAGGTGGTGGATGGGGTGGAATATCAAGAGATCTTAGAGGCATTAGATACTCAGGCTGTAGTGGAAGGCAATCTGAAAGCAGAGTAGTGATTGGATCTAACTGAGGATGAGATGAGTATGGAATACTAGGCTGGGTTCTCAAATTCAAACATTATTCAATATGAATAGTATAACTAGAATATTCTCTTTGAATGTGAATGGGTTAAGGGGGGCAGCTAGGCAAAAGTTCATATTTAGTTAGCTTAAGAGATTGGATGCAGATCTCTTCTTATTGTAGAATGTATGTTATAAGGTAGATGTAGACTTACAGGATTGGACTAGGGAGTGGTGGGAGGCAGCTGTGTGGTTTGGACAGATGGGTATCCTAGTTTGAAAGAGGATGGGGGACATTGGTAACATTGGACATTAGAGGAGTTGGTTGGTGTGTGGAGTATAGAAGAGGCCTGGATGGAGCTCTTTGATAGTTGGATCATATTATTGTCTGGCAGAGAGGGAGGAAAGGGTAGTTTGGATCAGAAATTTGAGAGCAACTAGTATTATGGGTGAGACAGAGATTGACTGCCTGGGAGGGAATTACAATATGGTAAGAGATAATATGGTAGACAGGACTGACAGCAGGAGAGGAATGAGGAGCAGAAGTGGTGGGTTAGATGATTGGATGAAGATGGAGAGGTTGAGGTCTTTGGTTGATTCAGGGAAATAGTTCTGGAGAGAGTATCAAGTTTATACTCACTGGCTGGCAGGGCTGGGTTTTAGAATAGACTAGATATTAATGGCAGAGTGCTGAAGAGCAGATGTCTGGACTGCACTGG
Organism: Jimgerdemannia flammicorona; assembly: GCA_003990745.1. Classification (NCBI taxonomy): domain Eukaryota; kingdom Fungi; phylum Mucoromycota; class Endogonomycetes; order Endogonales; family Endogonaceae; genus Jimgerdemannia; species Jimgerdemannia flammicorona. The sequence goes on along the minus strand of RBNI01002512.1, from coordinate 3,814 downwards.
AGGTGGTCTGGTGCCCATAGTCAGATCACTGGGGTCTGCTAGGGGGGGGGGGAGGTTTGGGAGAAGTAGAGATGGGCCTGGACATTAGTGACTGAATTCCTCTTTGTTGGAAGACAGTGCTTTATGGGCAGACTGGAAGAAGGAGGTTATTGGGAAAATTAGTTGGTGGCAGCAGCAGGGCCTGGTGATTGGAGATCACTAGTAGAGGCTGAAATCAAGTGCTCAGGATTACTTGAGGGAGGCAGAGAAAGGAAGGAGTGTTCAGCAGTGGTAGAGAGTGCTTTGGGCTTCACAGCGGCTGGCAGTGCTCCTGGGGAGGTGGGTGGGGGCACTAGAGGATTGGGAGGTAGCTGACTGGCATATTGTACAGATTTAAAAGGAAGTTGAGGAGCTTAAGGAAGTGATATAATTAGAGGAAGAGGTTAAACTGAAGGGGATAGTAGTGAGGATGAGGTGATGGAGATTAGAGGAGGGAGAAAGACCCACTAGGTTTTTATTGTGGATACTACAAGTATGAAAAACTAAACAGCAGTGGGATGGTCTCTTGGATGAGGATGGGAAGATGGTGGTGGGGACTCTGGCAATTCTGGGATTGCTTAGATCCTACTGTGAGGTCCTAAAGAGTGAGGAAGAAGGGGGTGAGGATGCCTTGATCATTGAAAGGCAGTTGGAGGATTGGTATCCAGACCCAGCAATGGGTCTGGGGACTCTGGTAGACCCAGTGAAGGGAGAGGAAATTTGTAAGGTTCTGGCTTCAACAAGCAAGAGGATGGCTCCAGGAGAGAATGGGCTTCCCTGGAATTTTTGGAAAAAGATGGCTGGGGTGGAGGTTGTATTGGAGAAGTTGATGGTAATGTATAATGAGGTTCTTTGGTCTGGAACTTAGATTGGGGGCCAGCACCTAGGGCTGGTCTCCTTGTTCTATAAGGATAAGAGAAGAAGGGAGGATTGGAAGAACTGATAACTAATCATGCTCCTCAACATAGACCACAAGCTGGTGATAAAGATCTTGGTGACTAGACTGTAGAGGATTGTGCAGCAAGTACTAGGAGTAGAGCAAGGAGGATTTGTTAGTGGTCAGTTGATCTGAGATGGAATGGCATGGGTCCATGGAGTGATTGAAGAGGCGTGGGCTGCTGGAGTTGATGTCAGATTAGTATTTCTGAATCAGGAGAAGATGTATAATAGAGTGAGGAGGATCTGGCTGAAGGGAGTACTGAAATGGGTCGGTGTTCCCCCAGGGCTCAGGAGGTCATTAGTTAGTCTTTTGGAAAACAGTCAAGCAGTATTGGTTGTCAATAGACATAGGGGTGTAACCTTTCCACTTAGTCAGAGGGTGCTACAAGGTGATCCTTTGTCACCCATCTTATATGCCCTTTCCTTAGAGCCTCTATTGGATAGGATCAGATATCAAATTGGGGGTTTGGACATTCTGGAGATTAATTGGAATGTGGGGGCCTTTGCAGATGATATTGTGGTCAGACTGAGTTTATTGGCAGACATGGAGGAATTGAAGAGGACTGTTGAATGGTATGAGAGGGACTCTGGTACTAGACTCAATTGACACAAATGTGAGACTCTGGTGCTAGGCAGTGGAATAGTTGGTGGTGATATGATTGGAATAGTTGTGCCAGTAGAAGATCTAGTTTGGTGTCTGGAGATTTACTTCTTGGTGTATGGGTCTCTCCTGCCCCATGCTTAGTGGGAATAGCAACTCCTAGTGTGGGGTAATGTGCTCTTATGGTAGAGTGGTCAGTATATATTCTTTGCAAGGGTAGTGCTGAATATATATTGGCTACAGAAGCTATAGTATGTGGGGTATCATCTAGACTTTCCAGTATGGGTGGTCAGGTAGCTTCTGAAGATGGCAAGATCATGAATATGGGCTAAGTAGTGAAGTCAGATAGGATGGAAGGTTCTGACCCTACCTATAGATAGAGGTGGGCTAGGCTTGGTGGACTTTACCAAACACCTTTATTTCTTGAGAGTATGGTGGCTGAAGAGGGTGAGCAAGTTAAGGGGCCAGGAGTGAGTACTACTCATGTAGCAGGTGTAGGAGGCGTGGTATTCTCCCCAGGGAGTATCTGGTGATCTGCTTGTGATGGTGGCTCTGGATAGGAGGAAGAGGATGTAGTATAAGGGCTTTTGGTAGGGGGTGGTTAATGGTGCTAGACAAATTAGACTTTGGTAGCAGAGTGATAAGAGAGAGGAAGACTGCAGACTGCAGATGTGGAGATGGGACAGGCTACTGCTGAGTGATACTTTAGTGGAGAATTTCTGGCTTAGGGATAGAATAGAGTATATACAGGGCTTAGAGTGGGACCTGTGGCCTGAAGCATAGCAGAGGGTGGGGATTGGCAAGGAGTGGGACTAGATTAGTCTTTGGTCTTAGAGCAAGCAGGTGATGTGGTGGCTTCCCCCCAAGTTCTGGGTGGTATGGTGGTGGTTTCTAAGGCAGAATAATTATATATTTGAAGTAAGAATAATTGTACATTGGAAGTAAGAATAATTGTATATTTGAAGTAAGAATTCTTCAATAACTTCGATAGTAGAGAGTTTATCAGTAGTTCTGATAGTATTGGGAGAGTATGTGGATTTTATTCTATATTGGTAAAGAATGGGGTCATTCCAAAAAAAAGCTTGTTTACTGTTATTATAAGTAAACTCTGCTATGATAAAGTATTCATATCAATTATCCTACCTATAGAAAACATTGTTCCTTAGTATTTGTTCTAGAGTTTGATTCATCCTTTTAGTTTGTCTATCAGTTTCAGAGTAAAAGACAGTAAATAGTACTAGTTTTGTTCTAAGGTATACATATATGCCTTTCCAAAAATGGCTGGTAAACTTTGGGTCACAGTTAATAACAATTATCTTAGAAAGGCCATAATAGTGGAAGATGTTATCAAATAAGAGTATAGTAATGTCTGGTGCTATTGTGGTAGTAGCAGTAGGTATAAAATGAGCTTATTTACTAAGATAGTCTACAAAGACAATAATTGCATCTTTTCCATTCTTTGTTCAGAGTAGTTGTACAATGAAGTCTATAGAGATTTTTTTCCAATTAGTAGATAGTACTGAAATAGGGTGTAGTAGTCTAGATTTTGCTAGAGTTGAGGACTTATTATATTGGTAGATATTACAAGAAGTGATATAAGTCTTTAACTGGTCTGCTAGTAGAGTCAATAGAAGTTTTGGAAATTAACTTTATAATATTTATTAAATCCTAAATATCTGACTATAGAAGCATTATGATATTCAAATAGAATAATTATTTAGTAGTCTCAATTATTAGAAATATATAATCTATTCTTATAATAGGTAGTATTATCCTTCAATTAGTATTGATGATACTGGAAGTACTTATTAATATCATTACCACTAGTGCTCTGAACAAGTCAGTTCAAACTAGTTCAAATTCATCATATGATTAATTTGAATAAGTTCAAATTGTGACTGCTCTGATTTGAATCTCTAAATTGGTGATTTGAATCACTGTATTTAAATCATCAAATTTAAATCACTGAATTCAAATCACCAAATTCAAATCATCAGATTTGAATTGTCAGATTCAAATCATCAGATTCAAATTGCTAAATTTAAATTCTTGATTTGAATCACTGAATTCAAATCTCTAAATTTAAATCAGAGTTGGAATCATCTGATTTGAATCCTATGATAAATCAAATTTACCATGTGATTCATTTATATGTGTAAACAGAGAAAAATATTCTTAGATACATATACAAGCACATGTACACAAATACAACTACCAACATATATGCATACACATATATATATTTTTTTTTTTTTT
>RBNI01002511.1:0-18281 GCA_003990745.1 Jimgerdemannia flammicorona | reverse complement strand
AGTCCCTCCACTTCCCCTACCTCCAGCCAGCGAAGGCCCAGCTCCCTCAGCATCCTCAGCCTTCTGCTTCCCCTTCCCTCCAGCCTGATCCCTGCGGGCTCCCCTCGGCCAACCCCCAGTCCTCAGCGTATCTGCAAAGCTCCTCCCCTGCTGCCCTCCAGTCCCCCCACCAGAGCCACCGCCACTACCCGAGCTGCCCAGTCCACTTGACCCACCGAAAGACCCCATCCCCAGCCCATGACTCCTCCCAACATGCTGCCAGTCGAAAGCCCCAGGTCCACCCGACCTGGTACGCACCTCGGCTTGCTTGCTGCTTGACATCCTCTTAGTATCTTTCTCCAATAAATGGCTTGAAAGTGTGTAGTAAAAGTGTGTGTAACATGAATTGTAGCGGAGAAAGATGAAACTTGGTTCAGTTCTGGTAGGCCTTGAAATACAAGATTTATGATAAGTGTGTCTAGACTATACTCTGTATACTATCAAAGGATTCATCTATTATCAGTAGCTCAGTAGTGCACTATTATCTTTCTATAGCTTACTATATAGTACTGATGATCTTGAGAGCTGTGGTAGTACTCTATTAGTTAGCCATAATACTTCTTAAGTCAGTTTCAGTAAATAGTAGTGAAGATTATTATGCTTAAGAGTTTTCATAGCCAAAAGGTGGTTCCTTTTATATCTTATACTAGGTAAGATCCTTTCTATTTAGGCTTCAGTTTTTATGATCATGAAGCTTCTACTATATTCTAATATACTAAGACTTTATCTCCTTTCTTGATAATCTCCAGAAGCTTATGAATCTTTTCCACATTATTCCACTATAGTGCCTGAACCTTGGTTATGTAATTCTTGGCCTTCTTTCTGATTCAGTATAGTCTCTATATTTCGCCATATATATATTTCCATACAGCATCTCCATTGGATGATAGGGTTTCTCAAGAACTTCTCTGAACAGCATTTTCAGAGGAGTAAAATGGGTGCTTTGTAATTCAATATCTCAGAGAGCAGATAATGTTATTGGCAGATAGTGATTCCAGTTTTTGTAATTATCACAGATCTTACCAATAATATTCTTGAAAGTCTTATTAGTCCTTTCTGCTTATCTATTTCCTTAAGGATGGTATACTGTGGTCTGAATATTACTTCTTATAGAGGACCTCAAAGAACTGATTCATGAATTCTGTTCCTCTGTCTGTAGTTACTTGTGTTGGGGTCTAGAACTAGCAGATGATTTCTTTGTGAAAGAAATCAGCAATTGACTGTACTTTAGCTTTCTTGAGAGATCCTGCCTCTATCCATTTTGTAAAAAGGTCAATGATGACAATAATATATCAGTTACCTATCAAAGTCAGGGGTAGAGGGCCAATCACATTTATTGTAATATGGACAAATAGTACTAGTTCTATGTATACTGATCCTGAGGCTAGATTTCCTTAATCTTGTTTTTTTCTGGCATTTATTACAGGTCTTGACAAATTGGCTGATATCTTCTTCTATTCCTGACTACCATATTATTCTTCTTACTTTATCATATGTGTTAATTCCTCCTAGATGGCCAAGTTTATATACTGACTTCATTGCTTGCTCCTTTTTGTGTTCCAGTATGACTAGTAGCTTTCCATTCTTCAATTTTTTGCTATTGGTTTTAAATTGTTTCTATTTTCTGTTGATAATTATTTGTGTCCATTCTTACAGATGTTGGGGCATCGTTTGCTGTCTCAGATAGGTGATATATAATTCTATAGTAGAGCTTCTTATTCATGATTGATTTGCTGGTTGGGAGTCCTTTGGAGTATCTATGAGAGGGTATCTGCATTGGCATTAGTTCTTTCAGAGTAGTATATAATGGTTACATCATATGCTTGCAACTTCATAATCTATCTGGCATAGATTCCTTTAGATTGTCTGACAGTTAGTAGTCAGGTGAGGGCTGAGTGGTCTATCAGAATAATGAAGTATCTTCCAGTAAGATAGTAGTAGAACTTCTCTATAGCCCAAATGATGGCAAGATATTCCAACTTGTAGAATTTGTGTTCTTTTTTAGCTCCTTGGGTTCCTTGGCTTAAGTATATAATAACATACTCCACTTTGTCTTTCTTTTAAGCTAGAACTGCTCCTAGTTCTTGGATACTTGTATCTATCTGTAGGATGAATTCTTGAGTTCAATTGGGTCTCCTGAGGATAAGTATCTGAGTCAGTCTAACCTTCAGTTTGTCAAATACTTTTTGTTGTCTGCCAGTTCATTGGAACTTAATCTTCTTCTTATTGAGTTCATAGATTGGGCTTATAATGTTGGAGAATCCTATGATAAATCTCTAATAGTAGGAGGTAAGTCTCATGAAGGCTTCAGCATAGTGTGCCTTAGATGTGCTGCTACTGCTTAAATCTTGAGCAGGTCTATATGTATTCTATCTTAATTGATAATATGACCTAGATAGATGATCTTGATTTCTGCAAACTTAGACTTCTTGGACTTGATGTAAAGATCATGCTGTCTTAGCTTTTTTATAATCTACTGGATATGCTGCAGATGTTCTTTGGCTAACTTGTTGTAGATAATAACATTATCTACATAAACCATTACCCATCTTCCCATGTCATAGTGGAAGATTTTGTTCATCATTTACTAGAAGCTTGCTGGTACATTACACATTCCAAATAGTATTCATCAGTAGACATAGGTTCTGTCAGGGGTGATGAAGGCTGATTTCTTGCTTGCTGTTTCTGTAAGTTCAATTTGGTGGAATCCTGAGTATAGATCCAGGGTACTATAGTACTGTACTTCATCTCTCAGAGTTATAAGGATGTCACTGATGAGGGGCAGTGGTTGGTGATCCTTCTTGGTGACTATATTGAGCTTTCTGTAATCAACACAGAGTCTTAGAGTGAATTAGTCAGGCTTGCTTTCTTTCTTTGAGGCTAGAACTGGTGAAGACCAGGGGCTGCTGACTTCCTTAATGACACCAGCTTCTTTCATCTACTTGATTTCTTCTCTGAGCCACTCTCAATAGACTGATAGGACAGATCTTGCCTTCTGGTAAATTGGTTTAGTATCTCTAGTATCTATATCATAATAGTAGTGTTGAGTCTTTCTTTTGATATCCTTGAAGTCTATGGTAAGGACATCCTCAAATATGTGGAGTATTTTCTTGAGCTCTGTCTTGAGTGAGAATTCATTTCCAATAGTATATATAGCTGTACTTGTTTGTAGTTTCCTCCTTCTTATGCTCCAGCTCAGTGATCTTGATATAGATGAATACTCCTCTTCCTGTGGATCCAAATCCTTTCTTTCCTCTCTCTGTTTCCTCCAGCTTCTTGACTTCTATAATCTTTAGTTGTAAGATCAGAAAGATCAACATCTGCACCAGTCAGTTCTTCTTCTTGATTGAAAATAGAATTGTAGGATTGTGGTTCCTAGCAATAAGTAGTATTTCTTCAATATAGTGGGAATCAATAACTCCTTCTTCAATTGTGATTTCACTCCTAGCCAGGCTGCTTCTTATCTTGAGGATTCCAACATGGTCTTTTGGAATGGTCATCTCTAGACCAGTTATAAGTAGAGTAGTTGTCTGAGGTTTGAGTATAGTTTCCTCCACTATAGTAATATCATTCCAGCTATATTTTCTGACTTGTATTCTGGTAGAACTACATTAGAATGAATCTTCTGAATCTTGATCTTGATTTTCTCTTCATCATTACTATCATCTAGGAGAGCTAGTGGTTTGTCATTCTCCTCTTCTTTTATTTTCTTTTCTTCTCTTGTCTGTTTCTCAAGAGCCTTTTCTCTTCTTTGGTGATAGATTTCCTTAATTTTTCCAATACACTGGTAATACTTGTTGACATACTCTATATAGTACATTTGGATCTTATGAGGGCAGACTCCTTGTGGTGCATATCCTTCTATAATCTTCTTACACTAGTTTTCTTCACTCATCTCTCTGATTTTCTTCTTCTTTTTCTAAGTTGTCATCATGTAGGCTTCCTCTTGTTCACTCTCTTCTTCCTCCATCTCAAGCAGGACTCCTTTGTTGACATTGATGGGAATTTGCATCTTCTGCCTGCAGTAGATAATCTGCATTTTCTGAGCATTCAGATCAATTACTACCTTGGTCTTATAAAGCCATTGATTACCAATAAGGATGTCATAGTTGATTACATTGGTTATGATTACATCTACTAGAATGGTTGCTCTGCCAAACTTGATGAGAACATCTTGGATCTTTCCTAGAGGTATGGCTCTTGTACCATCTGCTGTGACAAAAATACCAATTTGATTGCTTCTTTAACTTTCCAACCTAGGTGGCTGCTACTTTCTTGCTGAGGAGGCATTCTTCTGCTTCTGTACAATGATAGCCTCAAAGACTCTATCCTTGATTTGACAGGTTGCATAGACAGAGGTAGTGCTCTGAACGAGTCAATCTGGATGGGATTCCAATCCCATCCGGATGGATTCGAATCAACCATTGTTTTGATTTCCAAATTAGACAATTAAATGTTTATATCAATAACTTGATGAATAATGATCCAAATTTGATGATCTTTGTGTCATTCGAAAGCCCTTAGTAAGGCCTTCCTAATGATATCAAGAACATCAAAATCAGATGATACGTTGTCGAGATATTAAGGAAACTGTTCCATTTGATGAAATTTCCAAAATCAGCAAATCGAATAATGTCCAAAATTGGTGATTCAGATGTTTTCCTTTATAACTCAGCAATGCATGATCTGATTTCAATGTTCTTGGTATCATTAGATAGTCATTATTACAGGCTTTCAAATGACAACAAGATCATTAAATTTGGATCATTATTCATCATGTTATTGATGTAAACATTTAATTATCTAATTTGGAAATCAAAGCAATGGTTGATTTGAATCCATCTGGATGGGATTCAATCCGATTCAATCTGAATCCCATCTGGATTAAATTGACTCATTAGGAGCACTTGACAGAGGTCTTATAGTTGTCTTTGCTTTCTTCTCCTGAGTCTTCATAAACATTGTTGGTCTTAGTTATCTTTCAATCTTACTTCTTAGTTGTCTCAGCTAGTCCATATCTCATTTGCTGTCTGAATGTGGGTATTTCTGCCAACTGGCCAAAGGTTGCATTGATCTTTTGTTGACTGAGGTCCTTGAAGATATTATACTTGAAGATTTTGGTTTTGTGAAGCTTCTTCTCCTTTTCTCCTTTACTGGCTAGAGTAGTTCCTTTGATGATATCTTGAATATTCTATTCTAGCTCCATATCTTGATCTGTATCTTCACTTTGACTTTCTGTAGTAGTCTCCATCTACTTTTCTTTAGGGTTCTTCTTGAGTCTCCCTAGTGATCTCTTGTAAGGTTATTTGTAGACATCTTTCTTAATAGTCTTGGCAGAGTAGGCTTCTCATTCTTCTTCATCTGATTCTTCAATCTCCTCAAAGATGATGATGTTGGCCTGTTCCTTATTTTAAGTAGCATTGCTTGGCTGGGCATTGTGCTTAGTTTCACTTATACATTCATATGAGTAGTGGCCCTCTTCTCTGCAAGTGTAGTAAGTATCTATTTTCTTATCTGAGGTGGTGGCAAATTCCTGAACTGAGCAGCAGTCTCTTTCTTTAATTTCCTTTACCATATCTCCAAGGTGGGCTGTTATTTCAGTAGACTTCTTAGTGAGTTCTTCCATAAGGTCACTATTTCTCTATTATTCAGTAACTCTTTATTGAGGTATATTTCAATTGATCACTTTGCTTTGGCTACTTGATCCCTGATGGCAGTAGCATAATCTGCAAGGATTATCTGATATTGGATTCTAGTATAGAATGTGTTTGGATCCTTACTCATTTCTTGGCATATTGTATTAAACTGATCCTTTGGTATCTGCTTGATCTCATCTATATAGTATATAGCTTGGAGCCAGGTCTTCTGTGCTGCTGGCATAGCATCATCATCATTTTCTATATGGGTTGTAGCTGTAAATACTACTCTTGCTAGTCCTCAGAGACTGAAGGGTATGAGGGTTACTTGCTGCCTTGCTGTCAGGCCCCTTATAGTAGTATATTACTTAAAATCATTAATGAAGGTAATGATTGCCTTATCTGAAGTATAACCATGGAATACTAGTGATCTCATATCTATCTTGTCTGGATATCTTGGTTCAATTTATATGATCATTTAGGTGGTGGCAGTTGTTCAGCTTGAAAGTGAGGGATTTGTCTTAAATTACTAGTCAATGAGCACCAAGTTATAATATAGCAGATACTTAACCTTAGAAGTATGTAAGATTTCTGTATCTTAAAAACTTGATCTTCTTTGACTCCACAGAGTCCTCAGGATATAGGTCAGGTGAGTTCAAAGTACATCTGCCCACAGGCTTACTAGTTCCTTTACTTTCTCTTTGCTTTAAACCATTTTGATCTGAGATTTATTCACTCTAGATACTGGAGATATTTATACAAGTTTGCTAGCTATAATGTGGCTAAGTTATGACTATATTATGAGTCACTTTTCACCAGTATTAAATCATTTAACATTTGCAAAATCGTCAATATCTGCAAAGAGTTTAATTATGAAAACTTTAATAGTTATGAAATAACAATGACTACTATTTATAAGACTATACTATATCGAGAATTGTGTTCAAGTCTCATAATCAAATTTCTAATTCCTCTGATTTATATTCTTAATTTGGATTAACCATCACAATAGTAACCTAATAAATATAGTTATATCTAATCAAATGCTAATATAAGCAAAGTCAATGAGTTTGGTAAAAATGAAAATATATGCTTTCCAGGCCTGCTATTTATATAGAGTGAAGGAGTTAATACAGCAGGCCTAGAGTGGTCAGGCTTCTAAATAAGATACTTCCTATTATTATTATTAGACAAACTTATAACTCACTAGCAATTAAAGAGAAGAAATATGGCCACTATCATAGTTATTTAAAGCAGAATATAGTTTAAGTTGTGAATATAGCAAAGAAAAACTGCTGATTTCCAATGGTCTACTAATTGGATAATATGATCAGAATAGCCTGCTAAAGCTAGCAAGGTAGCACCACTGATGCAGAATAGGTAGCTATGGATATCAATGGCCTGAGAAGTACTAACTAATGGAGATTGAATAGTATTAATGAAAGTTGTCTAAGAGAGAGGATATGAAGGATTGAGATAAAAGATGGGATCATTAGGCTGAGTAAGAAGTACTAATAATCTATGTATCATCAACTACAGAATAAGGACAATCAAATATACTGGAAAAGCTAAGAAAAATGTTACCAAGTTTACTAGTTTTTATATATAGTAGATATAAAGACCAAAAAGAGCAGGTATTGATAGAATTCTAATATTAGTAAAAATAAAAGTAACTTGTCTGCTATAATAGATTAAACTTCATATTATCAGGAGCAGTAAGTTTGTCAAACTGCATGAGACTATAGAATGCTGTCTAAGTAGCAATCTATACTATCATACCAAATAAAATGAATACTCTGAATTTTCCAATGATGCTTATAGATAAGAGAGTAGCATTCTTATTATAGAGAGAGTGGTAGAGAGTAGGTCTGAATGAACTTAAGAATAGTTTCAAAAAGAGAGAGTGTGGACCTTACAGTTAGGAGCCATACCAATGGGCTATCTAGTGAGTAGTGAGATCATAGAAGTAGGTTTGATAGGATTGTAAGATTTTCTATTATTTACAAGCTATAATATCCAATGGCTTAACAGATTATCTTGCAACAAGATTATAATTCCCTCAATAATGTTGCAGGAGTCTAGGAAATGGTAGAGAGAGTTGATACTGGAGCACCAGTTGTCTGTCTGAATATGGGATTGCTAGTAGAGGTAGGTCTCAAATTGATGGTAAAGCTCTAAAGATATTTCATCAAGGTAGATAGCAGATCAGAGAGAGGAAACCACAGGATAGAGGGTCAGCTGGGTTGGATGCAGAAGGAATATATTGAGTCTGAATATCAAATTTTAAGTCCAGGTAAAAAAGAATAATATAACATAGCTAATTAGTTATAAGAGAATTGTAATGAGCTAGACTACTATTCAAACTTCAATATAGAGTTGGCTGTTATACTAAAGAATGATATGTATACTGTAAATGAAGAAATGGGTCCCAAAGTATTAATGAGACTCAGATTGCAAATATTTCTTTCCAGAAAATATCATAACCTTTGCTACTAAGAAAGGGGACTCACTGTACACTAGTGCTCCAAATAAATAGAGTTGATCCAGATGAGATTCAATTCAGGTTCATCATGTAATGGATTCGAATCAACTCAGATTGGTCTCATGATCTGATCTGGATTGATCTGGATTGATCCAGATTGATCCATCTGGATTAATCTATCCAGATTGAAATCTTTGGTGACATTACCCTTTCTTTTGTTCATTTCTCTTTCATTTTTTTTTTTCTGCTGCACTTTGGTGATATCACCCTTTCCTTTGTTCTCTCTCTTTTCTTTGTTCTTTTTCTTTATTCTTTCCTGCTGCATTACAAGCAAACAAAACAGCAGCCATTAATTTGTATATTGGTCCAGTCTACTCATTTTTCACCCTGCAATGATTATCAAAAGAGGGAGTATTTGAGGTGGATATACACTCTCTGCTGACAATGTTAGATTCTTTCTCATATGGGCAGCACACAAGCTGCTCATTGACAGCCAAAGGGACAACAGTGGTGGCAATGGCGATGGTGATGGCAACAACAATGGTAGAGATGAGGGTGAATTCTGGCAACAACTCATGGTAGCCCTTTGGATCTCAGAATTCATAGACCTCACAGCTATATATATGGCAGCCTTTTTGGAGCAGCTGGTAGTAGATATAGGTTGCTCTTTTCTGCTGCTACTTTTTACTTATTTAAATTCCCCCAGCATGACCCAATTCACCTCATGCTCTTCTTAGGGTCCACAGCTCTATGGTGAGATCTGCCGACTTTATTCACAATATCTAGTCAAGATGAAAAAAGGTTGGAGAACATTGCAGGGCATGTCTTTGGTGGCTGAGCTGTTAAGTCAATGTATCATATAGTAGAGGTCTCAAAAGGAACAGAAGCAAGCCTTCATGAGCAATCTTGTACAACTTGTGCAACTTATCGGCATGCAACTCATTAGTATACAGCTCACTCACTCACTCACTCATACTCTTTTTCTGAAATACCCATCTCCATGTTTTATTTAATTTCATTTTTTACATGGTCTCCCCCTAAAAAACACCTATACCTACGCACAACCTGCCTGCATACAACTTGCCCACATACAACCCATCTGCATGAAACCTGTCCACATACAACCCGTCTATACACTTATCTCAGTCCCTCAGATCAGGGTTCAGTTATATTGAAAAGGAGAGTTCAAAGTTACCCAAGTTCAACCATGTTTGGCATCTGATCAGATAGAGAAATTTGAGGGCAAGATGTTTAGCATGAGTGGTACCAGCATCGTCATCAAGGCTTGGGGGTCTACATTTGAATTAAAGCCAATTGTTCTTGACCAAGGGGTCCAATGGCCAGCAGGAGTAACCAACAACAGAGAGAACTATATCTTTATTAATGAACATAGTGAGGTGGTTGCAATAGTGGTAAGGAACCTCTACAGTGATAAGCTTCACTGCCACATCAACGAGATTTGTGAGGATTGCATCAAATACTGGGTAGTAGAAAAGAGGGGGTGAAAAAAGCAAGGAGGGGGGGTTTGAATAGGAATTGGGTATACTTTAACACTGGTGCAGGGTGGGTTCCGGAGTTCTGAAATCCTCAACACTTGTTTTTTTTTTTTTTTTTTCTCCTCTCCAGATAAATTACACTCTTTGACAACATACTCTTTTTGATACAATTCCAGGGATGCATAAGATTCTATACCTCTACTGGAACTTTAGAAGTGCCGTTGAAGGACAAACTGCACATGAGCACAACATGGCCTGTGTGGCGATGGTGGCTATGATCTGGGGTTCTTTGAGCAGATTGGTGGAGCATACGACAGGCCAGCTTGGTAGTGATCTTGGCGTGACTGTATGTACATTCTTGGTGCAATTTAGCATGCCATATGAGGTAAGGAGCTCTGCTTTTTTGGGGTGCTGCAGCCTGGGGGGATTCTGCAGCCCAGGGGGTTTCTGCAGCCCAGGGGGTTTCTGCCCCCCTACATGCAAAAAGGACTGACCAGTTGCTGTCTGTTTTGGCAGGTTTCCAAGCTGGGGCTCCAAGGGCTGGACCAAGAGCAGGTATCCATCAGCACAGCCTGGTAGTATGAGGTCCTGGGCCAAGGGTTCACCCAACTGTATGCTTGTGTTACATCAGAATATGTCAGGTGCAACATTTCTCTACCCACACATACAGACAACAATATCTCTCCGATAATGTTTTATGTCCCAGAAAGGAATGGCCCAATCTGGGAGAATAATGGAGAAATCTGGTATGACCTCACCTATGATTTCAGGGTCCCATTTGTGGCCAACATGGCCATCCTCTTCCAATCACATGACCACCATAGCACCGTCACCTTCAAGGAGAGCTTGGATACAATAGTCATCATACTCATAATGGATGATAGGCTCATCAAGGCCTGGGACCAGCAGATGGAGCAGTTTTTGTAAGGGTTAGGCAATCTTTCGCAAGGGATAGGCAGTCTTTCGTGAGGGTTAGGCAGTCATTTTGTATTGGTTGGGCAGTTATTTTGTGCAGGTTGGACAGTCATTTTGTGTGAGTTAGGCAGTCTTATTTGGGGGGTTGGGCTGGGCACCTCTTCTGTAGTACTAGCTTAACCATTATGCAGGGCCCTACTGGCCAGGGTGCCCATGGGACCTGAACCAGTGACAGGGCCTGAACCTGTGGTGGACTTTGAATGCCAGGAGCACCCTCTGACTGCCAGAAATGCCCTTCGACTGCCAGAAGCACCCTCCGACCACCAGAAGCACCCTCCAACTGCCAGAAGTACTCTCTGCCCCAGACACCTTAGCAGCTTGGGGCTGTCCCTACACTGCTGGTAGAGGGTTGCAAATTTTGCATACTCCCTCTGCCTGCCCCACCCATCCTGGACACTTGTGGCCTAGAGCTATCCCTTGCTGCTGGTGGAGGGCTGCAAATTTTGTGTGCTCCCTCCATCTGCCCTGCCTGTCCTGGACACTTACAGCTTGGGGCTGCCCCTTGCTGCTGGTGGAGGGCCACAAATTTTGCATGCTCCCTCCACTGACCCTGTGCCCACCATCCCTGCCAACTGACCCTGCCCACTGACCCAGGTGCTGATAGCTTGGGGCTACTCCTTGCTGCTGGCAGAGGGCTGCAAGTTTTGTGCACTCTCTCTTGCAACCCCCCCAATCAGGACACTTGTAGCTTGGGGCTGCCCCTTGCTACTAGCAGAGGGCCGCAAACATTGTGTGCTCCCTCTGTCACTGCCGCCAACCCTGCTGACTGCTGCCCACTTGGGCTGCAAACTCTGGGCCAAGTTCTCAGGGTTTTTTACCTTTTTATTATTTTTGAAAGGTATTAAATATTCCACAAGGCCAACCAACTTACATATCTGTGAACTCCCAGGACCTGCCAAATTGTAGTGACCCGAGCCTCACCAAGACTTCAGACACATACATGCCCAGATTGTCTCAGTGTTCAGCACACACCTCTTTGGGGCAATAAGGTCCACCCTACCTGAGAACACCCACTTGACAGAAGTGCTAGAGGCAGGAATCACCAGATAGTCCCAAGTTATGCCACACAGACTGGGGAAGTCTGTTTGACACAGCTGCATGCCCCGGTGGATAGAGCAGTAGTTAGATTGGTGGGTTAAATTGGCCCAATGCCCACCTGACAATGCCAACCTAACAACCCACCTTCCACCAAGTGAGCACCTCAGCACCCTCCAGCAGGATCACGTGGTCACTGATGAGGTAAATGGTAAGTTTGTCTATTGATGGCAGCTCTTTCACTGATGGCTCCCTCTTCCTCTTTCTGCTGAAGTAAATGTGGGACAGGAGGGATCTCTCAGCATATTCATCCAGACTTTGGCTGGAACCTTATGGCAGCATGTAGTTTTTCTGGTACACTTCAGTTACAGCCTGCTTGGTTCTCTCAATGAAGTACTGCTCTCAGCCCTGATCTTTATGGTATTGTAGCTTTAAGTGTGGGTCCAGCACTGTTCGAAAAGAAGAGAGTGAGTTTTTGTGGGGGTTCTCTATTTTGGAAGGAGCAATGGCCATATGCCAACATCAACATACCTGTACTGATTGAGTATATGGCAGTATCTGTTTGGGAGTAGTACTTTCTAAGCTTGCTAAAAGCAACCTCCATGGCATCTCTCTGATCTGGGCTCAACTATAAATCACCACAACCCTCTAGCCTGTCCTTGAGCTTGTCCTCTAGCTGATCAATCAGAAGGTTGTATACTGGTATTGCTGAGCTTATTGTTGGAGTCGTTTGTTTGACTATATCCTTCATACAATCATTGAAACACTGGCAGTTATATGTAGTGAGGTATTGTATTTTGCAGAGGCAGACAAAATAAGTGTAGAGGCTGACAAAATGAGTGTAGAGCCAGAGCAATCACCACTTACTTCCAAAATTCTAACAACATTCCTAAGTACATCCCACTTGCTTTCTCCTAGAGTCTCAGCCCATATTTCCTTGTCAGCAGCCACTGTTGAATTTATTGGCTTTTTTTGTTTTTTTTTTTTAAAATAAATCTTCAATCATCCGAAATAAGTTGCTTCAGCTGACCAAAGAAAAAAAGTATACATACCACAGCAAACTCCAGCACATGCTGGATCATTGCAAATGTTGAGTTCCAACATATACAGATGTCCAATATAAGCTCTTTCAGGGCTAAACAGATTGCTCTACACTGTACAGTAAATTTGTCTCATCATTATAGAGACAATCAGACTGACACAACCAGGTTGCGCAGCTTGAAAATTATACTCAGGGCCCCTCCTCTCTTGGATGTTTTGTCTACATGCATAAGATAGTCCTGAATAGTGAGGTTCAGTATATGGGCCTGGTATTGCACATGGCAGCTTTCTGTACCAAAGACCACATTTTCCTGTTTGAGGCTGGCCACTAAAACTTTGAAAAATGTTGAGTTGTTTGTGGCATTGTCCATCGTAATGGCCAAAATCTGTACTTAAAATATTTGGTCAGTGAATTTATGCAAAAATAAATAATCAATAAAATCTGGTTTGTTTTAAGATCTCTCTCAAAATGTTGACCTGATGGCAAGCCCCCCTTTTTTACCTTGGTTGTGATCCCAAGCTCCTGGATACAACTAATAAAAGCATCTATGATGTTGTCTCCAGAATGAGAGCCAGCAAGTTTGACGAAGTCAAGGGTGAGAGATTTAAGCTGCCAATTGAGATCAATCTAATGACTGGTAATGCCCAGAAATGAAATTGCATTGGGGGATATCCATGTATCAATTGTAAACAAAATTTTGCCTGCCAAATTCTGCTTATTGAATGTGAGGTTAAATTGGTGAGCTCTTTTATATAATTCAGCTTGCAAAGGTCATAGTGCTGCCCTTATTTTATCTGAAGTATCTGGTGGAGATTGTCATGCTCCTTCCTATAGGCCTCCAGGACATCTTTGTGAATAGTATTGGCACTTGGCAAATATAAATCATACTTGAGGAGACCAAAGATGCTATACAATTGATCACTCTTGATGGTTGTGAATGACTGGTCTGTGCACACAATCTAGCAAATGAGCTAATTTCAAAATTCTGCCAAAGAGTATGGCTAAATATTTTTGATTAAATGGCATTGTTGGTATAGAAATGGTCAAGCAATCGGAAAAATTTACCCACCATAGCTTGGATGTCAATTTTATTTTTCTCTGTATTCTTTTTTATTTTGTCGGAGTGCTTGTCTTTTATGTGTTGATTTATGTTCGAAGTCATACCCCCAAGTATTTTGAACTTCTGGCTGATGCAGTTTATGGGGGTGGATGAAACAATATTATATATGTGTTAAAACAAACAAAAAGTGTCAATAGGTGCATCTTAATTTTATACCTGCAATAATTACAAACAACATCATCTTCTATCTTAACACAATGTTATCAGATTTTGGAGTGAGGATTGCATGGAAGGTGTGGAACTATCATAGATGTTTGACTTGAAGTATCATCAGTACTATGAACTGTTGAAGACTGATCTGTCAATATGTATGTTTGCATGTTTGCATGTACATGTGTATGCATGTGTGTGTATTGTATATACATGTATATGTATTGTGTTGTGGATGCATCTGGCATATGAGTCATGTGGAGGATTTGAATTGAAGGATTCCATTGAAGAATTTGGATGAGGATTCAAATTGGAGGATTCAAATTGGAGGATTCAAATTGGAGGATTTGAATTAGAGGATTCGGATTGAGTGATTCAGATTGAGTAATTTGGATTGAGTGATTTGGATTGAGTGATTTGGATTGAGTGATTTGGATTGAGTGATTTGGATTGGAGTGGTTTGGATGGGTGATTTGGATGGGGCAATTTGGATAGGGTGATTTGGATTAATCTGAGTTGTTTCAGATAGTTTCGGATTTGAGATTTGGATCAAACTGTTATGTGATAAATCAAATCCAGATTTGATTCAAATTGACTTATTTGGAGCACTACTGTACACTCTACTAGTAATGTCCCAGCAGACCACTAGTGCTGCAAGTTCCAGATATATCATGTAATAACTCTTATTTCTATCACTCTCTTATCCTTTGGATACTTAGGAAAATAAAGGGAGTTAGTACACAATATATACCAAGAAGCCTTCAGTTTGAGGAAGTACTTACTTGAAAGTAATTATAGTGACAGTATCCTTCAAATCAATCTTGGTTGTAAAGAACTTATTCTTTACTGTATACAGACTGAATTTATCTTGGAATTTAGGTTCAATGGGTTTATTTAAGTCTTTGGAATTTATATATCAGTCTCAGTTCAGGCAAAAGCTAGGTAGCCTTCTGGAGTTTAGTCAGAAACACTAGAGTTACTTAGATATCATTACTAAGACTCAGGGGAATGTGTGTATATAGTGGGGACTTGATTCTGGTATTATGGACTGAACAAAACTGCTTTATTTCGGATGAAAACTGAGGGGTATTTATACAAGTTGGTCTATGATTTCTGACTAAGTATAAGTGACTAATTTGGAAACTATTTTGAGATTTGCAATTGTAACCTTTGTCAGGTAGTTTGTGGTAAAAAACACTTTGTAATTAAGATCTCAATTACTAGGCAATGATTAGCTGCTATAGTAATAGTTGCTGTGGCACTGATTGCTAGAGATAAGCTTGATATTATTTTTCACATCATTCATATTATTTGTTATATTTGTCATTTGTAATATTATATATCATGCTCAATCATATGACAAAGTCATCACCAGGTCATGTAATCACTTGTCATGTTTTTTTTATTCACTAATTCATTCTATTATATCCTCTAACTCTTAAAAATCAATATCCTTATTGATTCAGAAATTGAGAACCAGGGGAGAGAAAGGTGAAGAATCTTCCTCAGTATTGTTATCTTCTTCTTCTGTGACTAGAGGGGTGGCTACCAATGGTTTGATATTCAGGGTGGAGAAGTGAATGAGGTCTAAAAATAGTTCTTGAACTGGTATAGGTATTGAGATAGGAGTTCTCTATCTAATATAGTGTGATCATCCAAGTAGAGTTCTTGATTCTCATGTCTGAGAATATCCATTCAGATGTATAGTTCTTCAAAGAGATCAGAGAGACCTTGGAGTCATTGGTCTGAATTTTCATTTAGGAGGGAGCTCTAGTGGGATTTGAAGTAAGTAGATTTGAGAATAATTCAGAATTGGCTTCTTGGGCTACCTTGATCTCTAGCTTATCAACCTCAGAGAAGAAGAGATTCCGGAAGTCCTTCAGTTATACATAGTTGAGATTGGAGATTGCAAAAGATGCATAGTAT
Source organism: Jimgerdemannia flammicorona (assembly GCA_003990745.1). Lineage (NCBI taxonomy): Eukaryota > Fungi > Mucoromycota > Endogonomycetes > Endogonales > Endogonaceae > Jimgerdemannia > Jimgerdemannia flammicorona. The sequence goes on along the minus strand of RBNI01002511.1, from coordinate 2,380 downwards.
ATAATTAGACCTTCCTGGCTAGTCTTTGCTCATGTCTGTCTAGGTTGGTCCAATCTGATATCTGATCAGTGAGTAGGCTGTTTGTACATTGAAGAAGTTGATGGCCAATTTTGTATTCATGCTAGATTTCTAGGTAACTGGTAGCAAGGTAGGCCCTTTCAATAACTTCATAGCAGTTGAGAACAGAATGTGGTAGGTCCTAACTAGAGAGATTAAGGGCCTTAGAGCAGTAGTTCCTTTCTTAGATAGCAACCTGAATGTGTCCAATGAGATGCCCAACCTGGCTTGAGAGGGACTGGCTATAGTAGGCAGTTTGGTGGCAGGTAGTAGGCATTCTTGTCTTATCATTTCTTTGGAGAAAAGAGGGAGAGATAAGGGTTTTGGTTAGTATTCCTAATGAGTCAATTTAATCTAGATTGGATTTGAATATATTCAAATAGAATCTCATCCAATTTGATACAGATGCTTATACATAATGATTATATAGGGTATTTTACATCTTATAAGCTATCATAGTATATATTATGAGCTTTATTTGTAAGTTTGACAATATGAATGTGATCTTGTATAATACTAGCAATTGTTTACAATGTTATGATTTTGAATTAATGCTTATAACTTTATATACTTCACTAAGTCATATTTATCAAGAATATTTATCATATGAAATACTTATATGACATAGTCTTTTCTATTGAAGATTAGAATAGACCTCCTGGCTATATTTATACTAATAACTAAAACTGAGTTTTCTATATCTGTTGAGATTACATCTATAGAAGGAATACTTATAATTAGTATATCTATTTCTATACCCATATTGCTAGGCTAATCATCCTAGTATAGTGTATTTTTTTACTATAGCTACTTAATACTAGCAGAGCTTATAATCTTTGTTGTAGAAGAGAGCAATCTTATTAAAGTTGTGTAGATCATATATTTCTTATATTACTAATGTATTATGTAAATCTGATAGAATAACATAAAGTCATATGCTAGCATATCAAGTTACTACATATCTCAATAATTATAAATATTATTTAATCTTTTTTTCAATTATATATAGTTATCTAATATTTAACTATAATTTCTTTGCCCTTCTCACAGGCTATGACTATTACAATATTGCTCTCAATACTCTAATAACTCAATTGATCTTATCTCATTTATATATAACTATATCTGATATATTGAGATTATTTATAAGAACTTATAGAAGATCTAGACTGATAATAATAATAACAGTCTCTAGAATTCAGTAGAATAGCTGATAAATTAACTTGAGTACTACAGATAATTATATATAACTATAATATAAGTTCTATAATTATACATTGTGGCGTTCGATTTGTATAACTAAAGGTTCGAACACTGTTCAATGGTGCAACTTGTGTGAAGCACGCGATATATAACTGAAGGCGTTGGTGACGTTCGCAGGTAGATGGTCACGTGACAGATCGTTCGATTCGTGTGGTAATAATTGATAATAGCGGGACTTCGATTGTTCAACGGTGGTGGCTCAATTGCTTAGTGGATAAGGGCGGCGATTATTACTTGGGTCCGAGATTCCTGGCAGGCTGGCGGCAACTTGTCGACGGTCTTGTCTTTAAATGGTTCGTGGCGCAGTAGGTCGGAAAACGGAGGATGGCGGTCGTACATTCGGTTACTTGTTTAACTTGAGGACGTGTGGAATGGCGACGGAATGGCGGTCGTTCTGGGCGTCGGTCTGGTATCCTGGTCTTGTTTCTTGGGTTCCTTGGGTTCCTTGGCTGGGTTTTCCGGGTCTTGAATCTTGAATGGCGGTCGAATGGCGGTCCGAATGGTGGTCTCGAATGCACGGCGGTCTTGAAACTTGAATATTTGTAACGGTCGATTTCCTTAACTTGGCGGCGGTTTTCCTGGTGGCTTTCCTTAGCAGCGAATCTGGAATGTTTTTCCGTGGCAAGAGAAAATTCTTTAACTCAAACCTCGAGTGATCGTTGCTCTAGTTATCTTGTTCTCAGAATTTATCCGGTCTCTTGGAGGCAGTGGTTTCTTTGTAATCCTTTTTACTTTTAAACACAAACTGACTGACTTGCGGGTGGTCCGTGGTCATGAATCCTTGAATGGTAGTCGAATGGCAGTCTGAATGGCTAGTGCTCCGAACGAGTCAATCCGGATGGGATTCGGATGGATTCGAATCCCATCCGGATCAACTCGGATGGGATTCGAATCCCATCCGGATGGATTCGAATCAGATTCGAATCGGATTCGAATCGGCATTGTTTTGATTTCCAAATTAGACAATTAAATGTTTACATCAATAACTTGATAAATAATCATCCAAATTTTATGATCTTGGTATCATTTGAAAGCCCTTAATAAGGCCTTTCTAATGATA
>RBNI01002510.1:0-18281 GCA_003990745.1 Jimgerdemannia flammicorona | reverse complement strand
TCTTCTCTACAATCCTCCTTACTAGTCCCTTACATCCCCCCCCCTTGGGGCCCCAACCAATCCACCATACCTTGAAGAGCTCGAGCATCAGCTCCTCCCACCTCACTACCCTCAGTCTCACTGGCCACCAGGGGCCCTCCTCAAAGACACTCCACCAGTATTCTGCAAGACCCACCCATATTGCGACGGCCCAACCAACCATCAGCCGCTCATTCCCCACCCCCCCCACCAGCCTTGACTGCAGTGCTGCCCACTGCCCACCCACCTCAGGGTCAGGCACTGACACTCCCAACCTCTCCCCAACTACCTTCCAAAAATTCTCCATACTCTTGCACTCCCCCAGCCAATGTTCAGGAGTCTGCACCACCCCTCCCTCCTGCCCTACATTATAGCACTCCTCACAATCAAAGACTCTGCCATTCACCAGATGGCCTGCTCTAAAGTTTAGCATTCCATTTCAATGCAACAGCCTCCACTATGCTATCCAGAGTTTTGGTGGGAGCCACCTCAACACAACCTTGATCCATGACCAGACACCTGCCCAGTCCCACCTCTTCCCAATCCCAGCCCCTTGCCAGGTCTCTGGCCAAAGGTCCTGCCCCAGACCCCTAAGGCACTCCATGCCCTCCTCTAAGCGGAAGTCCTTGACCAGATTCTCTCCCAACAAGAGCCTATCCCACCTCCACATCTCTGGACCCCAATCCTCATCCCCTTCAGTACCTTGCTAATGGATCCCAATGTGATGGGCCCCATCTACCACTCCCCACCAGAATCCTTTGTATCTCATCCTCTGGCTACCATCCAAGGCCACCAAGGACAGTAAATCACCTGAGCCACCCCGTGGCAACACCCTTGCCTCCCACAAATGCTGCATAAGGGGCACCCATTCTCCTCCTCTCAACTCACTGGCCCTCTTCATCCACCATGCCCTCAAGCAGAGTAGCCTCTTGGGAAAGTCCACCAGGCCAAGTCCTCTGTGATCCACCGGAAGTGCTAGTACTTCTCAACCAATCTGACTCCGGCATCCAGCCCAGAGCCGAGAGAGGGCTATCTTGAGAAGCTTTTTAACCACCCACTTAGAGAAGTCCAAATGGTAGCCCAGATACCAAAGCTTCGGCATCCAATACACATTCAGAACAGTTACCCTTCCTGCCAGCAACATCTGTCTACCACCCCAACTCATCAGTACTTTCCCCCATTCTACCAGCTTGTGCTCCCATCACTCCTTGGGAAGTAAAGAGCCATACACTGAGAAATAGATACCCAAGTACCATACAACTCCACCAGTTGGGACAATTGTTCTAATGATGTCCCCACCTATGACCCCTTCCCCAAGGACTATTGTCTCACACTTGTGCCAGTTGAGTTTCGCCCCAGAGCACCTCTCATACCACTCAACCGTCTCTTTGAGTATAGCCATATCTGCCATCAAGCCCAACCCAACCACTATATCATCTGCAAAGGCCCCCACCTTCCAATTGATGCCCAAGATATTCAGTCTACCAACTCTGCACCAGATCCAGTCCAACAATGGCTCCAGGGTGAAGGTATAAAGAATAGGTGATAGCGGATCCCCCTGAGGCACCCCTCTCCCAAGGGGAAAGTGGCCCCCCTGTGTCCATTCGCCAGAATCGCAGCCTGACATCCTTCCAGTAATCAAATAAGTGACCAATACATACCTACTGGCACCCCAATACACTCCAGTACCTTCTCTAACCATACTCTCTGGACCCTATCATAGGCCTTCTCCTGGTCCAGAAAGACCAAGCAGCCATCCACCCCTGCAGCCCTGGCACCTTCAATGACACCATGAACCCATGCCATGCTATCCCGAATCAGTCGGCCCCCCACAAAGCCTTGCTGCTACTTCCCTAGCACCTGTTGGGCCACACTCTGTAGCCTTGCCACTAGGATTTTGGTGACCAGCTTGTGGTCCATATCCAGCAGCATAATTGGCCTCCAGTTCTTCCAGTCCTCCTTACGCCCTTTGTCCTTGTACAGCAGGGACACCAGCCCTAACTGCTGCCCTCCAATCTACTCCCCAGTACTGATGACCTCATCACACATCAGTGACATTTCCTCCAGAACCTCCTCCACAGATGCCATATGTTTCCAAAAGTCCCAGGGCAAACCATCCTCCCCAGGTGCCATTCCCAGAGTTGTTGATGCCAGAACTCGACGGATCTTCTCTCCTGAAACTGGTTGGCCAAGATCCCCCAACCTGGCTGCAGGATTCGGGTGCCACTCTTCCAGATGCTGCTCAATGTTCTGCGCCACCTCCCCTCCCTCCTCTTCACTCCAGAGGTTACTCCAGCGAGCACTCAGCTGGCCAAGGATCCCCTGCACACCTAATACCATCTCTCTCTCATCGTTGAGGACTCCTTCCCACTGGTGTCTTGCTCCCCTAGCCTGAAGGAGATGGGACAAAAACCTTGTGGGCCTTTCCCCTTCTTCCAATACCTGCCACTGTAGCCTTGCTGCCATAGCCTGAGCCTGCACCGCTTCTTCCTTCCTCAACAGATCCTGCAGCTCTACCACTTCCAGCTTAGCCTGCTTAGCCTTCTAGTCCAATACCTCCTCCTCCTCCAGTAGCCCAGCCCAATTCAGAAGTAGTCTCTCTGGTCTCCTAGATGCCCATCAGACTTGTCTCCTCCTTGAGCACCTCACTCCTTCCCCACTTCCCTCCAGTACCTCTGAGCTTCAGATTTCAGTCTACACTGCCTATCTCCAATCCTCATCCGGGCTCTCCCCTTATTATTAACCTTGGACCATACCTCTACCACCTACGTATTCCACAGGTACATCTCATCCAGCAGCAAAGAGTTCAGGTACCAATGTCCTGGCCCCTCTCTGCTCCCTCCAAACCTCTTGCCTCCCTGAATACCCCAGTGATCTGACCAAGGGCACCACTCGACCTCCATCATCTCCCAAACTGTTTTACCCCAATACTCAGCAGTCAGAATCCAATCAATCCTAGTACCAAGTCCTCCCACTCAGTGAGTATATAGATGTCGATCCCCATCCTGAAGTCTCATGGCATCCACCAGTGAGCTGAGTCTCTCTACCTCTTCCCAGTCCTCCAATCCCCCACTCCTTCCTGCCATACCCCTTCCCCCATCAGTTCTGTCTAGTCTACTCTCCCGTACCATATTAAAATCACCCCCCAGACAGTCCACCCCAGCCTCAACCAAGAGCCCAGAATCCCACAGATCTCCAATCCATGCCACTCAGATTCCCCTCTCAGCCGGGCAATAATAAGAACTCACCACAATTGAGTTCCATCCAGGCCTCTGCCATGTCCCCCACACTAATCTACTACCCCAATGTCCAGTGTCTGCAATGATCCCTTTCCCCTTCCTAACCCGGATTCTCACTTTATCCTGCCAAACTGCTACCCCACCCCACTCTCTTGTCTATTCCAGGCTATCTTTCTCCCCCTCACACCATACATCCTGAAGCAAGAAGAGATCCGCCTTCAGTTTCTTCAGCCATCCAAAAATCATATATCACCTCCCAGTCCCCCTGAGCCCATTGACGTTCAAAGAAAAAATGTTGGTTATACTATTCATAGCAAAATATTTAAGAGTGTTAATATCTCCACATCTACAATTCTATGCTCACTTCCTCTTCAGCCAGATCCAGGTTCTGTTCCATCGCAATCTCATCTTCCACATTTTAGAGCTGCCAACAATTCCACACAGTCCTCACCATCCACTATCTCCATTGATGCCCAGTGCTCCTGGCATACCACCTGCCACTTTGCCAATCCCTTCTGCGGCCCCCACAGATAAGCTGCCCTTTCATTAGCAATACCCAAGAGTGTTGCCTCCCTTGCCTCAGTGACCTCATACTCCTCTGCCTCCAGAAGAGCTGCCATCATCTCATCTCTCAACTTCCTCATGACCTCCTTCCCTTGCAGCACTTGCCCCCAGAATTCCTCACTGATCACCCAAAAATCGATCTCTCTCAGTTCCTTGGCTGCCATATTTTGCAGTGTCCTCAACAGCCACTTCTCCCCCCCAACTACCTCTACTGCCTGTGCCAAATCTTTCTCTCCCTCCTTCCTCTCCTCAGTTCGCACAGACTCATCCCAACCATCCTCTGACACATCCTCCAACTCCCCCTCTTCTACCTTGGGAACACCATACTGGATCTGATTATCATCCGCCATTGCTGTGTCCACTAAAACCTCCTCCGGCCCCTGTCCCCCACTCTCCTTCATCTTCTCCCCTTGCTGCCCAGTCTCTACCTAGATGCTAGCACTTGCTCCAGTGCCCTCCTCTGTAGCCCCTACCTTTTGACCCCCATCCAAACTGGCTAGCAAATCCTTCTGCAGCTGTCTCCCCTTTGTCTTCTCCCAGAGCACCTTGTCCATTCACACCTTCCTGCCCTCGATTACCTCCACTACCATCCTAGCCTCATAAGCCCTCCAAGCCCTTTGCCTCTTCTCCACTGCCCCCGCCAGGTCCTCAAGCACCTCCAGCAGGTCCTCCTCATCTTCCTCTGACCCCTTCACCCTCAATACCTTGCACTCCACCAGGCCCCACTTTAGTGCCACTGGCCAGTCCCTAGCCTTCCCGGTATTCTCCATCCCAAATAGCCTCAACCGGACATCCACATCTCCTGTCCTGAGCTCAGTCCCCTCCCATACCCTGAACCCAATGTCGACCACCTTGCCATACTCCTTCACCACATCTATGACCAGCTTCCTTGCCTCCTCTTTCTTCACCGTTGGCATATCTGCAATCACCAGATGAACTACTCAGGGATCCCAATGCATACACTTTGCCATTGGCACCAAAATCCCTCCAACCACCACACCCTTCTCCACTGCCTCTAGTAACAAACCCTCCTCTTCAAACCGCACCTCAACTGCCTCCAGCTTCTTCAAGAACTTAACCAAGGCTGCACCTTTCACCTCACTAGCCAGCAGCCCCAGCACCATCTTCGCCATCACCACCAAGCCACAGAAGCACAGTGTGATAGCGAATTCCAATCTAGATTTTTTGAGTAATGGGGCTGCCACGAGGCCCATCACACCATCAGCCAGGTCTCCAGGTCTTGCACCACTCCCCTGTCCAAGTCCCCCATCAGCCATCATATCTGGATTTTTTTCCAGATTGTCCATCACACTGCATCAGCAGTCACCGGCTCAGCCACCACACCTCCCGCCCCACTATGCTGACCCTACAGTGGAGAGGCCTCCTTACCACTCATGGTAGCAGATACCTTCCCCAGCTCCAGCCAGCCATCTAGCCCAGTCACCTGCTTTCCCATCCTGACTTTATCTGCAAAGGTCATCCTCCCTCCCCCCTGTGGCCTTGCACCTCCTCTGCCACCACCCCTGGCCCCATATCCCCTCATCGAAGCACTCGGCATGCCAATACCAGCAACTTGACCCCCCCCCACATGTTGCCAGTCAAAGGCACTGGGGCCCCCCTGCCCAGTACACTCACCAGAATATGTGTTGCTTGCCATATTGATAGCATCAATATTTGAAAATGTTGTCGAAAGTGTTGTCTGAGTCTTGTGTCACCCAAATGATACTGGTGAAAAGGTCAGGGTTAGGATGGGTCAGATTGGGATGATTTGGGCAGGGTTGCATCATCAAGTTTGTGCTCTATAGAAGAGGTGAAGAGATGAGTCACAAAAGTTACATATAAATGGAATATGAGTTTGGGGTGAAACATGTGTTCACACTTTAAAAAAAAAAATTCACAAAGCATTTCTTCAAATATCACGGAACGAAGTGGCCAGTTGTGGGGATTGATAGGTAGGTGTGCCTGAAATCTAGAAGTTCTGAGAGCCTGGATTCGGAGATTTATTCCCCCTCCCCTCCCCCCTTTTTTTTTTTTTTTTTTTTATACAGCCCCATGATGGTCAGGGCTATGTCAGAGGATATAAACACTGCAGAGGTTGCCTTAGATTTTTTAATACCAAATATTATTGATTACATACAATTACCCATTTGCTTATTATATTTTTCAATTTAAATTTAACTTGATATCAATAGTCGAAAATAACAAAAATGACAAATCATTAATCTGGAGTGTTGTTAATCCAGATATGAGATGGGGAAGCTTCCAGACAAAAACGAATACTCTGATACAATTACAATAATTTGAGTAAGATCTCCATAGTCTGGGACCCGGTTTCTATATCTTTCGGATTTCGGTTATGTGTTAAAGCGCCCAAGCGAGGCTTGTGATGGCCAGTGCGCTTCTTGATTACCACGCGAAATTTTAAAGAGAACTTTTGCGTATGCCGCGAGTCACACATGTCACGTAGTGGAAGACTTTCCGTACGACAAGCATCGCAATGGGGATAAGCGCAAGCTGAGCCTCGTATACTTTTAACAAAGACCCTATTCAAAATACTCCTTTATTGATTTATATTAACAGTCCGTGATCTGCAAGTATTCAGTGATGAAATGCCGAAAAACATTGAATCCAACAAATACGTGAGTTACAACACCACAGGAAAAAGTTGTAGACCGGTTTAGCAAGCATCTGGCGAAGAAATGCCAAAAGACACAGAATCTAAGAGACACGGCAGTTAAAACCCTAGAAAAAAATTGTAGAACTGTTTGGTTTGCCATCACTATGACAAACACAATACACCACACCAACGAAACAGTTTGGGAGTTTACCATAAACGGTTGATATAGATAGCATGCCATTTCTAAATAATTAAATATCTCGACACAGACAGATAGGAGGAGTGATGTCAGTTCAGTGTTCTATAGGCATAGCTTGCGCAGATGCATGAAAGCGATCGACAACGCAATCGTGAGGTTCTTGGAGACGTCGAGAGATTTAATCACGAACGTTTTCCGGTAAGGAGGATCCGAGTGGTGGGGGGGGGAGGGGGGGCTGGTGTCGTCCGCCTTCATGAGATCGCCAAACTCGTTCATTCAGCACATATGAGCTTGTCTTGGTACGTGGAACAGTTGCCTTTGGATATCGAGCGGCATTTGTGAGGCGTTATTGGCAGTTGTGGTTCGCGATAAAATAAAATAGAATATTAAATTGGGATTAGAAACTTCTAACGTACTTGAGTGAAGAATGAGCTACTTTATCTCTTTTCAAACCACTTAAACATCATTCCCTAACTTCGCAAACTCTACAAAAAACCCCGTTCTTTTCACACCCGATCACAAACACATTTCCCACCATAAATATCGCCAACTGACCCGCCCTCTCATAACGTTTTCTGTTCTCTGCCGCTGGGAGACGATTGTCACTGGGCTACAATTTGCAGCGTTGATCGAAATATCGCTGAGCGTCGATTTACCGCTGAGCGTCGATTTACCGTAGGGGGACAATTTGGAGGTAAGCGACAACTTGCGACTAGGGGACAACCGCTGAGGGATAATGGAATAATTAAAGATGGCCTCGCGAAACCTCCGTGAGCGACGCATTTCTTCAGGACGACGACTAATCTCGCTCGGCGACATTCAGGCTCGTTGGGAATGGCAAAGAGCGACGAGTTACTGCTGCGCAACGTCTTGCTACCGGACAACGATTTACTTGCTGACAGTTTGTGGCCGTGCGACGCTTTCGCGTTGGCCGACTTTGCTGGGCAACGGTCATGCTCGCTGGCGGCCGCGAATTTTATCCGCAGGGGTAATTAGTGCTTGAGATCATTATCCGCATAGCGGTGTTGTTAAGGGTGACACTGCGACGAATTTCTTTTGGGCGAATGTGTGAAAGTAGCAGTAGTGCGATATGTTATGGTAGGAAATGCATTGCGGATAGGTAGCGATGAACCTTCATAAGATAGGGATGGCAACTGGAAGACGGTTGGGCGCTGCGGGAGGGCTAGCAGGTGACAGCGATGGGCCACATGACGAAGATGGGAAGCTGAATGGTGATGGGTAGAATATTAGGATACCAGACCGTCTGTTTCCAAAGTATACAAAGCCACGATCACGTGAGCACATTCGTCACACTTCGAGCACAATACCATTGTGTAATGGTAGAACTATATTTTATAATATAACTTATTATTCACATTAATTAATTGACACACTTTACTTCCAAATATATTAAATATATTCAATAAAAGTTTGCCTGCCATGGGCTTTATTTTTTTCATACTCAACTGAATGGAATAATTGAGAAAGAGAATGTATTATTTGTCTGAAGCTATTAAAAGAAATAGATTTACAATACTTGCAAGTATTTAATTATTTAACAAACAATTCTAAATAATATGAATATCTAAAATGTATACCGACAATTTTACAGCCCAATAAGTTGAGTATGCAGATATATTTTCTTTATAATACAATTTATTCAATTTCTATTTTTTTTTTTATATTACTATATAATTACTTCTCTACTATATCATACAGTCCCCTTCTCATACTATTCATTTCTTTATATATATTTCATCTATTTTTCGCTCAAAAAATTATTATATTAAGAATTTAAATATATTTAAATTTTATATTATATCTCTTTTATTATTATAATATATACTTAAGTTATACATTATCTACAGAATATATATAATATTTATTTCATATTGTAAAAGGTCCACATTTTGAACAAACTCTTGCAAGTATAATTATAGTAAGCTATATTACTATTATTTATAAAAAAGCCTATTATAAGTAAATAAAGAAATTTATAAAAAACAAAAATTAAAAAAAAAGATGAATAAAGAAGTTAGTTAATAGAATATTGGACATCAATTTCAATATTATAATATGAATTATTTCTGGAAAATAGCTTATATAACTCTTTATAACTTTTCTATAATCTCTATATTATTTTTAAAATAAATACTAAGATAATTATTATATAAATTATATAATTACTTTAAATGAAATTTATATATTATATTGTAACTTTCCATTCCAATCCTTATTACCCTCTCTATATAAATACCAATAATATATAATATATATTATAATATAATAGATACTTAATAGCAGAAGTATGTATTGTAGATTTCTTTAAGTTGAATACTTAGTCTACTTTGACTCCTCATAGTCCTCAGTTGCAGATGTGGATGAGTTCAAAGTATATCTGCCTGCAGACTTACTAGTTCTCTTATCTCTTTACTTTGAAATATTTTGATCTTAGATTTATTTATACTAAATACTAGAGATATTTATATAAGTTTAGTAGCTATATAGTAGTAAAGTTAGGACTTCTTTTCTTATGAGTAATTTTGTATAGTTGTGAGATCTGTATAATCTATGTTATTATGAGATTCATATAGTTGTACTTTTTTTATAATTGTATAAATTATATAACTGTAAAATTGAGTAGCTGCTAAACTATAATGGCTTAATTTAGTTTCATTCAAATTGAATTGACATCCAATTCAATTAAAAAGTTCAATTCAAACCAAATCTTTCAAAATACAAAAACTTGACCAAAATATACTCTAATTTAATAAATTTTAGCTTGCTCAATACACCTTATCTAGTAATATTAAGAATATTAAATTGGAATATATATTTCCATTGAGTTATTACATTTTGAATTTGGGATAAATATTTCAAATTAAATTAGACCCCAATTTATTTAATATAATCAAATTAAGCCTCAATTCAATTTAAATTAATTTTATTCATTTAAGAGTACTAGTAATAAATACTAGTTTTATTACTTCCTCAATTTCTCAACTTAGGGAGTATACTGCTTTCATACTGAAAAAATATTCTTTAACTCTTATATCAATGATAGCTTCAAAGACCCAGTCTTCAATTTGACAGATATATAATATAGGCAGAGATCTTATAATTATCTTCACTCTCCTCACTAGTATCTTCTTAAGTAGTACTTAGAATAAATTCAATCAAATTAAATTTGACCTCAATTTAATTTAATTTTAAATATTAAAAGCAAATAAAGAAATAATTCAATTCAATTTAAATTGAGTTCCAATTTAATTTAAAGTTCAATTTGAACCTAATTTTTTAAAATTCAATAATTCAACCAAAATATAATCAAATTTAATAAATTTTAGCTTAATAGATGCAGCTTATGATAGTAAATATAGCTCAATAAAGAATATTACATTTAGATGTATTTTTATCAAATTATTGCATTTTGAAGTTGAAATAAAAATATTGAATTTAATCAGACCTAATACAATACTATATTAATTATTAGATTCAGATATCATGATTAAATATATATCTCCTAATTATAGTTTCTAATTAGGATCAACTATCATAACTTCTTTCTTAATAGTATTTTCATTCTTATATCATCTTTACTGAGCTCTTAAGCTTCTACTAGTTATATATTCTTGCATTAAGTAATCTGCTTAATTATATTCTCTCAATAATGTCTCTTTAACTATTCAAAATCTTCTGGAACTACTTCTCAGAAATAGGTCAGAGCCTGCTTGTTTTCCTTAAATAGTTTGCTATTCTACTTGGTAATATTGATTTGCATATAGGAAATCTAGTATTTACAGATCTGTTTTCTTTTATCATATCCTTCTTCTTATTTAGTAATTGTCCCAATCTGAAGTACTTTTGAAACTTGGTATAGTCTTGATAAGCTCCAAAATATAAAATGTATAATAAATATATTTTTATAATACTTTGAACTTTCAAAGAATTCCTCTATAGCTGATAGTTCAGTTGAATACTATTTACTTTGTATGACTTACTGGACAACATCAATGATCTTGAGGGATACAATAGTGATTTATTGGCTAGCTATAGTACTTCTTGAGTTAGTTTCAAATAATAGTAGTAGAGATAATTATATCAAATAGATTCTATAGCCAATGTGTAGTTTGTTTTATATTTTGCGCAATGTAAGATCTCTCCTACTTAAACTTTAGTTTCTATGGTTATAAAGCTTCTACAATATTCTAATATATCAAACTTTATCTCCTATCTTGAAAATATCCAAGGGCTTGTGGATTTTCATTATATTATTTTATTGCAATATTTATATCTTAATTATGTAATATTTTACCTTCTTTATTATTTGGTAAAATCTCTGTATCTCATTTCTATACTATATCTCAATTAGATAATAAGATTCCTTCTGACTTTCTCTCCTGAAAAGTAATTCTGAAGAGATAAAGTAGATATCTTGTAATCATATATTCTGTAGAGCAGATAATACTATTAACAGATAGTGATCTTAATTTTTGTAGTTATTACAGATCTTAGCAATAATATTTTTAAGAGTCTTATTAGTTCTTTCTATCTATCTATTTTCTAGAAATAATAGCCTGTAGTTTGAATATACTAAATCTTATACTTCTTATAGGGAATTAAAAAGAGCTAGTTTATAAATTCCTTTTTAATATCTATTATTACTTGCTTTGATGTCTTGAATTAGCATATAACTTCTTCATAGAAGAAATCAGCAGTTGACTGTGAATTGACTTCTGTAAGAGATCCTGCTTCTATCTATTTTATAAAGAGATCTGTAATAATAATAATATGTTAGTTACTGGTCAATGTCAGAAATAGGAGACTAATTATATTTATTATAATATATATAAATAGTACTAGTTCCAAGTCTGCTAATCCTTGTGTCTGATATTATTCATCTTGCTTTGGACAATCTTTCTCTGATAACATTTGTATTATACAAACTTCTGGCAATACTCATGATATTATTTTTGGAGAATTAGAACTAGCAACATAGTAATCAATAAGTATTCCAAGATGTATGCTGGGCAGGGTAGCCCTAGTGTGTTCAACTGGCAGTATATAAGGAGAAGTTATAGCTTGAAGTGAAGTATGCAGGACTTGTCAGCTGGAGGATATAGAAGGTGAGAAGGCAATGCTGGGAGAGTAAACTAGGAGGATGAGCTTTACTGACAAGGTGAAGAGGAGAAATCCATCAACTGGATTAGAGGGTTGGCTGAGGAAGGGCAAGGTGATGGTAAGGAGTATAGAGTGTAGTGGATTGGCCAATGGCAGTAAGAGCAGCAGGGCTGCAAGAGTAGCAGCTGAGGGGAAAAGGACTGCAGATGGCAAGGAGACTATCAATCTGAAAAAAAAATCCAGATATAATAGTTGATGTTGGATCTGGACAGAGGGTGGAGATAAGGCGCAGGGGTCTGGTAGACCTGGTGGCAGCACTATTACTTAAGAAATCAAGGTTAGAATTCATCATCACATAGTGCTTTCAGGGTATAATAGTAATAGCAAGAATGATTCTGGGACTTCTGGTCCAGGAGGTGAAGGGAGCAGCCTTGGTAAAATGTTTGAAGGCTCTGGAAGAAGTGGAGGTGGGCTTCAAGAAGAAGAATATACTGTTAGAAGTAATAGAGAAGAAAGTAGTAGTTGGGGAGGTGGTAATCTCCATAGCCTGGTATATATACTGTAATTCTTAGGTGATATAGTTGACAGTGATGGATGTTACTATAGTGTTAAAGAAGATGGCCAGGGGTTGATTGTGGATGCCATCAAGAAGTATGAGAATATCATAGATGTTAGGTTTCAGGTCTGAGAGGGCATGGAGTTCAGGACTAGAGACTTGGATATCAGGATGTAGCTAGTAGATAAGGAGAATACAGGAAAAGCAAGGGACTAGCAGGCAGTCCTCAAATGGGGACCTATAGAGTACAAGGTCTCAAGAGTAAAAGTGATGCCAGAGGAAGAAGAGGACATACTTAAAGTATTAGAGGATCTGACTGGAGTCAGTGAGAGGAGGAGATTGGTCTGAAAGAAGTTTGAGGCCAAGATAGTAGTGGAGATCATGAATGACAAGAAGGTGTGACTACCTGGGAGAGGGTACAAAGGAGGCTTATTCAGAAAGATCTATTGGTAAAGTTGAGAGAGAGCGTATGACAAGGGGGATCACTACTGAAGATACTGGATCGAGGGTAAGTATCTAGATAGGGGAGAAGAGAGTAGCACCAAAGAAGACCCTAAGGGAGTGAGGAGGCTCAAGACAGAGTGTAGTTATGGAGGATGAGGAGATGGTCAAGGAGGAGCACCCTCAGTATGAAGTACTAGCAGGGGCTGGTGGAGATGACAAACTATAGGATGTACTGGAGAAGGATTGGAATGAGTTGGTAAGATGGAATGCAGAGGAGAGCAGGTGGAAGAGAGGAAGGGAGTGGCCCAGAGAGTGGAGGAGTATATGTGCACAACTTCTAAGCCACCAAAATCACACATCACCCTTAGAACAAAGCCAGAAATCACTTGTAGAGTACAAAACTAAGTCAAACTGAAGTCACAGAGCACAAAGCAGAGATAACTTGAAGTCACTAAATATAAGATTTATACAAATAAAATCTTATCAATTAGAATTGAAAGTATATATACTGAAAACACAGGTATATTGAAACAGAGAACCACAACAAACCAAAAAAAAAACTATAACTCTTAAACTTATATACAAACATTACTACTGATATCTACAACTACATCCATGCTAACATTTGGAATACTATTGGCAACTGAGCGACACCTCCTCTGCCCTCATAAATATCCATAGCCTGGTACTCTTCTATTTCATAGAGGTATGATAGAATGCCCTGAATATGCTCAGCAAAGCCCACTGAATTGGACAAATCACAAGCTACTATCAGATCATCTGCCTTCTGAAAGATATGGTTAAATGTCACCATAATACAGACATTACTCAGATGTCTCAATACTAGAAACTCATCATCTACAAATACTGAGAACTCTTCTATAAGTATAGCACCTTTATCTCCTGTCTCCAAGTTATCTGCTGAAATGGTTACCACCCTATCCTATAGTCAAATTGATAATATGATACAAGAACTCAATAATAAGTATATCAAGTATATTCCAACCACAGAGAGATCCTTTCCACATTCTGATAGCTATATCCTACAAATGCCCCAAGTTGGATATGCCATGAAAGATATTTATGATATAATCTAATTTGATAATAACAAAGTAGAAGACAATGATCCCTCTGATACTAACATGACCTTCAGCCAAGGTTCCCTATCAACTCTAATCACCCTGCCAATCTTGCTAATAAACTTATAATAGTTTATAACTACCTATGAGACCTATTGAGATAATGACCACTGGTATGAGTACCAATCTGCATTTATACCCAATTACTTCAACTGTAATGAAGATACCAGAGAACACAATCAGTATCTCCAGACAATCCTCAAGATTGAGCCAACAACTATATCTCCTGAGTATAAATGAAATAAACTATATTTACCAGCCTGCTATAACTCTGTAACTTATAGTACTGTTACCTATAGAAGGTATGCAGACAGCAAATCTGATAAAAGCAAAGATAATGCACCCCTCCTTCACTTACTGACACCCTACTCAGTATATAAGACAGATGATACTATCTTATAAGATAGTAATATATATAGTTCCAATATACTATTATATAAATGACCAAAGAGACATAATTCAAGAATCACTCTTCTTAGACAACTACTTTATCAGAGATGATATCATTGAGAGTGACCTTATTGCAGAATATTCAGACAGCATCTAAATCTATAGATAGCTCTTCAGTCATTAATATAGTTAAATTAGCATTATACTATATAACAATATACTGACCCATCAGTCAGATGATCTCTCAATATGTCAGTTTACACTTGTACTATCTGCACTGACTCAACGAGGTACTAAGTACTATACTCATATTTTGCATAGTTCTGATAGTCTCCCATTAGTATAAATATCTACTCCTCCAGACCTCAAAAACTCAGACTTAAACAGAACTTGAACAAATACAGACAGATATAAGAACTCCTGAACACTTCTCCACAATATCCCTTCTCACACAACTCCTAGTATAGAAATATCATAAATAATAAATAAACCTATTTAATAATCCCCAAACTACTCTTAATTAAATTTGCACCCTGTTAGATCCTACTCCTAACTAAGTCAAGAAATTTCCTAATTGGGTATTATCTGTAGTAATACACCAATTCAACTAAGCTGGTCTTAGTTTTTTGAATTTTCTGAAATATGAAACCTTCTGAATATCCAGAATAAGTTTGAAAAAGAACTTTGATTGATATATTAACCTAATCTTGAATTTAATAAGTATAGAGGGTATACTCCAAATAAAATTGATCTTGACCTTAAGAAAACAGCCTTCCAGAATATCCAGAACTTCCAGAAAATACTTTCAGAACTACATAATAGTACTCTATCAAAGTAATCCTCTTATAAGGAGACTATAGGTGAGGAGAAATAACTTTGGAAAATGCTAGAGAATATAGTGGCTGAGGAGCTGAGAGGGGAGGATTTTTGGGTGCTGAGCAAGAGGCACTGGGGTGAAATTCTGCAAGGTGAGGAGGTGCTGCAGAAACTCAGAGATGAGATAATGGTAGCTTAGCTGAAAGCTGAGGTATATTAAGTAGATGATAACAGGGAGGCAGCACTTCTGGCATTTGTGAATGACTGGGCTGTAAATATGAGGGGCCTGAGGAAGGGGCTGACAAAGTGACAGGTGGTGTATGAGGAGTACTTGACAAAGATGGAAGCAATAGATGGTGCAGATTGTCAGGAGATCTTAGAGACATTAAAGGCTAGAAGGGAGAGGCAGATTAGTTTGAGATAGAGAGAAACCTGGATATTGCTGATAATATAGTAAGCTTGGAATTTTAGAGTAGATGGCTGTTCTTTAAATAACATTATACAATATGAATAGTATAACTCTGATTAGAAAGAGCAAGTAGGACATTGGGGAAATTGGAAATTGGAAGAGTAGGGTAGTGTAGGGAGTTTGGAAGAGACTAGACTGGAGGCCCCTAACAATTGGGTCATGTTATTGTTCAGTAGAAATAGAGGAGAGAGTAGAATGAATTTGAAGGCTACAAGAGTCTGGTGCATTGGATTGACTGTCTGGGTGGAGACTTTAATATGATATATGATGGAAAGATAAACAGAACTAATGGGGAAAGGGAGATAACTAGTAGAAGTGGTAGTATGGAAGCCTGGAAGAAAGTCAAATGTCTGAGCTCATTAGTGGATACTGGGAGTTTCCGGTGGTCAATCAGGACTTTCTCCAGTAATATTCAGGTTACGCAAACTTCAGACAACACTTTTGACAACATTTTCAAGTATTGGTGTTATCAACATGGTGAGTAACATGCATTCTGGTGAGTGTACTGGGCAGGGGGGCCCCTTTTTTTTTTTTTTTTTTTTTTTATAGTTACTTGGACTCCAATCCTTTATTAATACCCATCTAACCCATATAAATACAGTGATCCCAACCCCCTATCCAATCCCCCTAGGGGGGCCCCCCCTCTGTACCCCTTCCTGATGAAAGACTACTTTGTCTAAAACTATTTCCACTCTCCCACTACTCTGCTCACAGATCCTTACCACCAAACCATGATGTCATCCCCCCTGAGGACCCTAACCCACCCACCATCCAGTCAGCAGATCCCCAACAGCCCCTCCCACCTTAACATCTTCTCCTGCAGCTCCAGCCACTGCCCCTCCTCAAATACAAAAAGCCAATGACCCACCAGACCCACCTATATTGCTAACACCCACTCTACAGTAAGCCAACTATCTTCCACCCCACCCACAAGTCAAGATCTCAAGTCCTCCCAGTGACCCCCCTCTCCTACCAGCCTATGTCCCACACCCAGTCTATCCCCTATTTCAGTCCAAAATTCCCCCAAAACCTCACTCTCTCTCAGCCAATGTTCTGGCATCTGTATATGACCCCCAGCTCGCCCAATATCATAACACTCCTCACAGTCAAATTGTCCACCATCTACCAAATTCCCTGTACAGAAATTCAGCATGACATTCCGCTGCAACACTCTCCACCATACCACTCAGAACTTGGGAGGAAGCCACCTCTATACCTCTGCACTCCAAGACCAGATACCAGCCCAGTCCCACTCCTTGCCAATCCCCACCACCTGCCAGCCACTTGGCCAAAGATCCTGGCCAAGCCCCTGCTAACACTCCACTCCATCCCCAATATCAAATGTTTCAAGTGGGGTACCCCCCAGGAGCAGCCTATCCCAACTCCACATACTGGGCCCCCACATCACCTCCCCCTCATTGCCCTGCCAATACAGGACAATTCTGTGTACTCCCTCTACTACACCACACCAAAAACCCTTGAACTGCAGCCTCCGAATCTCATTCAGCCCCACCAAAGAGAGCAGATCCCCAGAGGACCCCCAAGGGGATATTTGCATCTCCCATACCTTCTGCAGCAGAGGCACCCAACCTCTGCCCTGCAGTTCCACAGCTCTCTTCAACCACCAGGCTCACAAGCAGTGTAGCCTCTTAGGAAAGTCCACCAGTCCAAGACCTCCCCTGACTACTGGTCTCACAAGTGTATCCCAACTGACCTGGGACCTCCTCCCTGCCCAAATCCAATCCCTAGCCACCTTCATCAGCTTCTTCACTACCCATGCTGGGAAGTCGAGATGATATGCCACATACCACAGCTTGGGAAACCAATATACATTCAGGATCAATACCTGCCCTGCTAGAGAGATATGGTGGCCTCCCCATCCTTGAAGGGCCTCCCCCCAAATGTTCACCCTGCTCTCCCACCACACTCATGGCAAGACAGAACCATATATAGAGAGGAAGATGCCCAGATACTGCACCACCTCACTAGTAGGGACAATTGTTCCAATGACATCCCCACCCACCAGCCCATTCCCTAGCACCATTGTCTCACACTTATGCCAGTTGAGCTTCGCCCCCGAGTGTGCCTCATACCATTCCACAGTCTCCTGAAGTGCCTCGACATCTGCCACAGACCCAAGTCCAACCACCTGTCATCAGCAAAGGCCCCCACCTTCCACACAATACTATATATAGAGAGCCCTGCCACCTTTCGGCAAATCCTATCCATCAATAGCTCCAGCAAAAGGGCATACAGAATAGGGGACAGAGGGTCCCCCTGAGGAACTCCACTTCCCAAGGAAAATACCCTCCCACGGTGACCATTACACATCAGAGATGCCTGACTGCTCTCCAGCAGACTCACTATAGAGGTCCTAAACCTTGGTGGAACCCCAATTTGGTCCAAGACCTTGCCCAGCCACACCTGCCATAAATGGTCGTAGGCCTTCTCCTGGTCCAAAAAGACCAACCTTCCATCCAGGCCACAGGTCTGGGCCCCTTCAACAATACCATGAACCCATGCAGTCCCATCTCTTATAAGTCTGCTCCCAACAAAGCCCCGCTGCTCCTCCCCCAGCATCTGTTAGACAACCTTCTACAATCTTGTGACAATCACCTTAGTCACCATCTTCCTGTCCATGTCCAGAAGTATGATTGGCCTTCAGTTCTTCCAATCTTCCCTCCTCCCCTTGTCTTTTTTTTTTTTTTT